>JAUZST010035572.1:0-55207 GCA_034779995.1 Parotocinclus haroldoi | reverse complement strand
TATATATATATATAAATATTTAACCATTACCTACATTTCAGACCTTTTACACAATAGTTTAGTGTGTAAAGCATTAGTGTGTATAAAGCATGCAATTCAGTTGACAATAATATCCATTAGGCTGAACTGAAAATAAGGCAGTTATGGCCTGGGTGGCCATATTTTAAGATTTTAAGATCTGGTTTTGCTTGGTCTCAGGGTTGCTTTTGTGAACCCAATACAGGAACCTCTTGCCATCACTCACCTCTGCTCACAAACTCTATTGTCCTCTGTTAAAATCTCTGAGCTGAGTACACACACAGCCACTAGATGGAATCAACACACCACACTGCACCCAGAACAATCAATGAGCAGAGGAGTGCACTACTGAATGATTTAATTAATTATTTAACTAATTCCTTAGAGCAAATGCATGGTCTACCACAGGTTGTATTTAGAAAAATTAATGAAAATCCTTTCCTCAACCATGGACAATCGTCATTGCACTCTGCATCCACCATTTAGAGGGTTTAACTTTTAGTACTTGGCCTTTTCTATGTTCTTGATATGTCTAAATGCAGTAGAAAATGTTTAAGCATGTTCATTTTACAACACAACCTACATGACTGCATATGATCTTTTTACACTATGTGCATTACTGCAGCAAATTAATTCAATGTCTTGGTTACCTCAGTAGATTTAGATTTTTCAAATAAAAGCCACAGTTGTATTTGCAGTTCGAATCACAGCAATTAATTAAAACTAAAAAAAGGAAGATTTTTTTTTACCTTGTATGGACATTGGTTGGGCTTTCTATCCGACTGTGAACGAGGAATGCACTATATTGCCGTAAGTATTCAATCATTTATCCAAATAATTGAATTCAGGTGTTCACTTCCATGGTCACATGTATAAAACACCAGCATGCAGACTGCTTCTATGAACTTTTGTAAAAAAAATGGAAAAGGAATCCCAGGAGCTGAGTGAAATACAGCGTGGTATAGAGTTCAGAGGTCCCCAAATTTACGCAGAATCAATTGCAACAGACTGCGAATTCAGACTAGCTCAAGAACAGTGTGAGAGTGCTTCATGGAATAGGTTTCCATGGCCAAGCAACTGCACCAAAGCCTTACATCACCAAGCGCAATACAATGTGTCAGTTGCAGTGGTATAGAGCACGACACCACTGGACTCGAGAACAAAGCAAGGTCCCTAAAGACAGTGAGTTTGGTGTGGAAGAACTTGACCGGCCTGACCAAAGTCAAACTGGATTAAGAAGTAATTTTCTTTATCTAAAGCCACATAAACATATAGAAATCTTATATATGCTTATATATAGGTTTATAGAATAATATTGTATAATTTTGTATAATAATCTTTTATATTTATTCATCACTTAGAACATCATTAACTTGACAGTAAAATAGAATTTTGAAGTTTTTTTAAGGATCAAATAATGTTAGCCCGCCTCTTGAGCGCAAGTGTGCAAAGCACATGAAGAGCTGTACCAATCTAAATAGTGCTTTTTAATATGGAGTTTAAAAGTGCCATAAGGCAGTTAATGAACTGAGCATGGGAAATTGTAAAAGAAATGACCAACTCTGGGACAAGTCGACTTGGTAGTAAAATCACCAGATCCCAGTCCTATAAAAATGTGTGGAATAATTTGGAACAGCAGATAAAATGAACAAATACGGACAGACAAACTTAATAAAAATGCAAAATGAATTGCTTTTCTAGTTGGCAAAAGAGTCAACTTAAACTCACAGAACCTCAAAACACTGTCTAGTCCTGATTAGCACCATAACTAACAATGGTAGTAAAATGCCAGTGCGCCTGGAGATAAGCCCCATCTGTATCAAACTGCTGGTCCTTCACTCTTGGCTTTATGCAACTTTGCAAACAATGTCCCATCAAAAAAATGGATATCCTTCCAAAAAGATCACAGATACATGTTAATGTCCTAAAGAGTTAATAATAAGAAGGTCTACCACTGTTCAGCCCTTAATTAAGAACCTTCACCATTACCTGTTTCATCTTGTTCACACAGCCATGACTGTGAAACTCTTAAGGGTTAATAGAACACACACTGATCTGTGAACTTTGTAGACTCACCTCTTGCCAGTAAACTCTGCCTGGCCTTTCTTGTTGAAGAGGAATCTAGAGTCACTGTAGCCCCAGCCATTCCATTTCATTATATCTTGTCTATGAGAAAAAGACGAAAAAACAAACATATTAAACATGATATTTTAATCCTTTATTCTCCCTGCCTGGTGGTCTCTTTCACAAGCTGTAATATTTCTCATATTGCATGTTTAGACCAGTTTAAGCCTCTCTGAAAGGTTTAGGGGATAGTCTCAGCCTGGTAACGCTGTTTGTTTGACATCCAGTTCCAGGTAGCCTTCTTGCAATCAATTATCTTAATCTAACAATTTAAACATATGACAAACTTATCCATTCAAGAGAATTCTTCAACTTTATTTTCATAGTGCATTTAAAAATAAATATTGTCTCAAACCAGCTTTATAAAATCCAAGTATAGACCCCAAATGAGCAAGCCAGAGGTGACCGTAGCAAGGAAAAACAATTGGCTCCACTGGGAAACCCATCTTGGGGTTAAACCTGACAAGTAGGAACTATAAACATTCAACACGTCATTAGAAAATAGAACTATGTACAAGATCGAAAATGCTCCGTGTAAGAATTTGAATTTTTTTAAATCTGCTAGTTGAACAACAACAGGTAAAAGTCCAAAGGGGACTGAAGGTGTACGATTTTAGCAGTGATAAGGTTGCTGAGGTGGAAACGTAGTTCTATTACAATGATGATGTCAGTGTTAAACAATTCTTTACTATTTGCAAAAGAAGGGGTCTCATTATTTGCAACCATAACACTGCTGGCAGAGTAGTAAGCACAAACATTCCACATATTTACAGACAACAAATCATGTGGATTGTGCTTGGGTGGCAACAGGCAAATGCTAGTCCACGACTACGGAAACAAAAAGTTTGATTCTTGATGACGCTCCCAGCACAATTGGCAACATCTGAGAGAAGGATAGCAGGCCAGATGAGGGATCATCTCTCTAATGCCATAACAGCAGCTAATACCAAAATGGCTGAGACTCCGGCAAAAGTGACAAATGGATATGGGAAACATAGAATGTTCCTCTATACAGCCAAATTCTTTCGGAAGAAGCTCAAGGTACCCTGGACATATTATATGTGACAAATTATAACATTTTCTGCAACATGGTGCCATTCTGTTTCTGTGCAGAATCAACTACAAATACTGTATTTTAAGACTAATTTCTTGTTACTAGGGACTAGAATTGTGGCATTGAGTTGTGTCCAACACTACACATTCAGTACTGTGCACAAATAAATCAAGGTACAAATGCAAACTTGGATATAAAAGAAATATAGAAATTGCACAGGTTAAAAAATACACAGTTTACCATTTACAAGGCACTTAATTACTATGCGAAAAAAAACGCAACTAGTTAACACCTATTTGACTTAAGAAGTTTTTTTCCAAACGTGAACAGCTAATTTAATACTATGTTGGCAGCATACAAAACAAATAATACATAACAAATAATAACATAATATGTTTGAAGACTGCAGGCCACCTTTACATTCAGAAGGAAAAGGTAAATATTTAATTAAGAAGGAATCTGACTTTAGCATAAATTGGATTGGATTGACCGTACAGTCGCAGCCGACTCTTGGTCACTTGATGGATCATCAACCACCACTTCATTTCTGTCTTTCAGCGGTGTGATCCATGAAGTATTTCAACAAGATAGTGGAGTAGTTTGCCATTGCTTTCTCCACCCCACCCCCTTTATCTGGGCTTGGGACCGGCGTGTAGCTGTTTCCATTTACACGACTGGGGTTTTTGCATACACAAGTCAATGACAATTTAGAGACACCAATTACACGCATGTCTTTGGACTGTGGGAGGAAACCAGAGTACCCAGAGTAAACCCACGCAGACACGGGGATGACATGCAGACTCCACACAGAAAGGACACAGGCCGCTCCTCCATGGGATCGAACCCGGGACCTTCTTGTTGTGAGGCAGCAAGCCACCGTGCTGCCTTTAGCATAAACACAAATGGGCATTTGTTGCTCCTGGTAAACACTAAGCAATCACGTTATTAGACACACCCCCTTGTTTCTACAATCACTAAGTTCCACTTACCGTACAAAGCACACTGCAGTTCTACAGTAAGAGAATGTTGTCTATCTGTTTCTTTACATAGTAGTCTCTAATTCTCTAGTTTTCAAATTTTCAGGACCACCATAGATCAGGTACTATTTGGGTGGTGGACCATTCTCATAACTGCAGTGACACTGACAAAATGATGGTGTGTCAGTATGAGTGGATAAGAGACAGCAGTGCTGCTGGAGTTTTTATGCGTTTTATTTCACTCATTGTGCACTCCATTAGACACATTTACCATATTGCTCTGCAACCACAGCTTTTCCTCTCTACATTTTATTATGTGGTGTATCTGGAACATGCTTTAAACAATTTCGTTCAACTACAGTTGAACAAAAAGCCAATAATATAAAGCCAGTTTCATGAAAAAAAAAGTATTTATCTCATGCAGTTCTTTAATATCCCATGAATTTTTAGGGAGTGATTGAATAGATGAATGTTTAGTATTCAGGAGTTTCTTCTTTTCACTGCTGTCCTAGACTCGCTCAATTTGGGATTGGCCTTAGATATTAGATCATAATAGAAACTTGTAAAGCTGCTTCGAGACAATGTTCCATAAAACAATCCGACTTGACTTTTCCTCACATCATTTCTCAGCATTGTCACCACATGACTCCCAAATCATTCACTACTGACTTCCTGATCCATAACGCTTGTCTGGGAAAATTCTAACTTCAAAATTTAGAATATTGTTTCTGCTGTATGTAGATGAATGTTTTTTTATTCAATTCCCATCATAACTGCACAATCTCGTTAGTTGGGCAATCATAAATGGAGAGTATCTGTATGTGGATAAACAAATGGGCTACCTCTGTAATTAGAGAAATGTAAAGATTACATGGTAAGTGGAGCTGATAAAATAGACAACGAGTGTAGAAAATAGAAGGTAAACATTATAAAGTGACTGGCGGCTATACAGCTAATAGTACATTTCTAAGCTGAAGTATGTGTATGGCAGCGGTTAAAGACCCACAACTTGTTTATGCTGATGTAATGAGTTCCTCCACTACTACTTCCTCTTAACTCAAAATATGGTGTGACTACTCCACTACAATAATTAAATCTGCTGATTTCTCTCCGGAGTCAGTAAGACACTTCTCTAATAACTGCATATTGTTTTTCCAAGCATACTTTTACCTTCTAGTGCCAATAGGAAACTAGCATGTCAGTCTACAAGAAATGAGTTAAAGTCACATATCTAACTCTGGATATGGCGTTGCAATGGAAAGAGAAAGACAATAAGAAAGATGTGTGTCCCATCATTGTGTTCAGTCTGCATGAACATGAATCTGAGAGCAGAATTAATAAACAGCATAACTCATGGTGATGTCTGTGATCCTGGGCTATGACTCATAAGCTGTATGGGAGGTGACAGGCGTATGAATAGTGATGAACGCAGACCATACTGCACTAAGGTAAATAACTGAGGGGCAGTTTTTGTGTTTAAAAAGATTAATTTTAGTGAAAGGACGTGTGGCAGTGTTTTGGTACTTTCCTGCGGGGTGTAGGCATGGGTATCCATGACTGGAAAAGAATCGGTCATGAGACTCATCGGCTGATTGCCAACTGAAACCGATAAATCAGTGTACCTCTACTACAAACGGAGACACCACTTCCAACTTACTCCTACTAATAGCTCACAGAGCAGCAGTTAGTAAATATGATAACATTACCACATCATGCTCATATCCTCAAATATAAATTAGACAAGTGAGATTTCTTTTGTGGCCAGCGAGCTTTTTAACCATCTGACTTTTATTGAGTTAAGGGCAATAATAACTGTTTAAGTGGCTTACCTTTTTTAATTAACTGACGAATGTGGCAAGCACCTCTATAGATGTTCACACACTGGCAACGTTAATCAATGTTTATCATAACTTCCAAATTGATTTAAGAAAATCAGGCGTTCACAACCACAATCAATACCAATTGTAAATAGAATCATTTTAAACTCATTTAAATCATTTTACAGTACTGGTAATTAAGGAATGTGAGCAGGATTGTTGTGAATATTGGTTACTTACGTCTCCATCCCAACTCCTTGAACGCTATGATTGTCAGAACGTGAAAAGCTTTCTTAGAAAAGTAAAGGCTACTATAGCAACAAAGGAGGGACAAACATCTTCAAATAGCTATTATAATATTCATTTAGTCAAATGAATAAATATATGGTGAAATCATCCAAGCTGACACAGCACGTAACGTTATTACAGATTTCACACTGTGGACCAAAGAATATCCAAAAAAAGGCTAAAGAAAAGGCTAGATAAGTTCATACTTTCATCATGAGTTTCCATATATGGCTTTAAAACAATTAAACATTGACTTGACCACTGATTGTAATGGCCAGATGTGAATAAGCAACTATTAAGACATTTAGAGATGACTCCAAGGACAATGAATTGGATTCATGAAACCCCCACACACAAATGCAGCCTAGAATTTCTCAGTGCTTTTCTTGTAGGCCAGTGACAAGAGTATTATCAGTTTGCACCCTCACTCACAAGGGCAACAATGTAACCTTTTTGAATGCTACTGATCCACAGTGACCACAGCCTGAGCACTTTCCGTGCCAGTGTAGTAATGAAACTGCCAGCACTAAAATCCACTATCAAGAGTAAACTCAAAATAATCATGAGTCTAAACACTCAATAAAAGATATAATCTAATCAGCCTAGGGCACCATGAATAAGTAAAACATTTTACTCTATGAGAATTTCAACCGACTGGCAGAGATATACATTACAACCACAGAAACTGCTCTTGTGTGATGAATCAATCTCACATCTTTTGTTCTTATCAAAACTTGTCAGGAAGACAAATATGAATGCCCTACACGTACTTCTTTTGTTCCCATAAGTAAAAAAAAAAAAGTTTTGTTTCCAATTTGAAAAAGTAAGAAATACAGAGGTAAATCAGAGGAAATTAAGGATTTTCAGCTATTTACAATTGCTCTTTTAAAACGCCATTCTTGCTGAACCAGTTTTGTACTGAATGCTTATTGACGCTCCAGAGGGAAAAAGAGTAGGTAGAAGGTCTCTTGGTGAGTGACTGACACTAGATGTCACTACAGAATGAAGGCAGTGGAAGGAATGCCTGGTCAGTTGTAAAAGTCAGGCGACCACGTTCTTTACCCAATCAGAGGGCAGCACTTCTATCCAAACCCCTGTTTACAGAATGGAAATCACAGATAGCTTTTACATGGCCTATGGTTAATGTGACTGCTACTACCACCTATATTTTTTATAGTTTATAACCAGTTTTATTCAGTTTATTGTTTAAGTTAGTTACATGGTGTGGTTTGTTAACTTGTTTAGGGAAAATGAATCTTTAAAAAGTCGTAAAAAAGGTGGGAAAATGCATTAGTGGTTGAAAGCATTCATTTCAACGTCCATTAAGTTATATGTTACAGAGAGTAATGCAGTTATTAATGGATTAGCACCTGGAGGTACTCAAAATACCTGGGTCACCCAGAGCAAATGTGCAAGTGTGGTTTGGACAAGATAACAGTCCATTGCAGGGCGGGCAGGAATCACTACTGAATGATCCCAACCTGGCTGGAAGCCCATGGAACTTAGGAGGCTGGAACTATCCAGCACCAAATGACACAATCGGGGAAATAACCATAGACAGGATGCCAATCCATCTCAGGGCACCTGCACACTGGGACACTTTAGAGGTACCAATAACAATAACAATAACAATAACAATAATGTCTTTGGAATGTGAGAGGAAACCTGTTTACCTGGAGAAAACATGCAAATTCAACACAGGAAGATTTCAGACCAGAGATCCTTGTAGCTATGAGGCGATAGCATCAAGCAAATGTTGACCTTTGTGCTGAACCATACCACTACACAAATATGCGCATCTTGACATCCGCATTACTTTCTGTTCAGTTTAAATACTTTCTACATAGTGTTTTATTTTAAACAATAATATGCATTAAAACACAATAAGAAAATGTTTAGTATAGTACGGTACTGTGCAATTCTCATCTTTATATGCTTCACACATTAAACTTAAAACATTTAAGGATAACAAAAACAAAAGGAGCACTGCCATGATGTTATGCACTTTCAGGACTTGATTTTACTAGTTTTTTTGTCATTCAGAAGTGAACTGGATACATTATAAGACATATGTTTTTAATTTCCTATTATAATTCTTAAGCCCTCTTGTTAAGAACCCTGGAAGTTAAATGGCACATACATGTAATGTGACATTAATTAATACCACAATCGCCCCATCCAGGGATCCCTGAGATTTAATTTAGGAAACAGGTAGGCTTAAGCTCTTTAAGTGTCTCACCCCACATTTAACACAAATCACAATAAATTCTAGTATTAAAAGAAATCATGTATTATTTACAAAAATGTATAATACTTCTAGTGTACAATGTATTTGAATGTCTTTTTTCATATTTTTTTTGTTGCTGATAAAATTCAAGCTGTTTCCTATCTGCATTCGATACCCCATAATGAGACTGCTAGAGAATGTTTTGAGATTTTGTGCATATTTATTTGAAAACATTTTGCATGGACATAAGTTTTCAGACATTTTGCTATGAAACTTAGCTTTTCTCTTAATCATCTTTTCGTTACATATTGACTACACATGGTAAATTCAGTTGATTTTACATTATTTGGAAAACACGCACATGTCTATATAAGGTTTCACAGCTAACAATCCGTATCAGAGATCAGAGACGTGATTGTGCCGAGGCACAGATCTGAAAAAGGCTACAAAATGTTTCATCTGCACTGAAAGTTCCCGAGAACTAATTCTTAAATAGAAGACTTGAACAACCTGGGCTCTTCCTAGAGCTGGCCACCCTGCCAAATAAATTAAGCAGCAGAGAAGGTAAGAGAGGCGACCAAAAATCCAGTGGTCTCTCTTGCCGAGTCCCACAGATGCTGTGTGCAAATAGGAGAAACCTCCAGAACAGTCAACCATCAATGCATCAACCTGTGTTTAATGGAAGTATTTAATAATCACACCATAGAAGTTTGTTTCTCACAGCCTGAGCATCCTTTGGGGTGTTTTTTTGCAAACACCATAACAGACTTGTGTGTCTTTTACTGAGGAGAGGTTTCTGTCCAGGCAATCTTTCACTCAAAAAAGTGAATGGGTATGAAAACTTTCCGAACACACTGCATGTATTTAGCTATTCGACAAGAGTAAGGCATGAAATTTTCACATTTTAAGCCTGCTTGTTATAAATTAGCAGCTAATCAAGTTATTTTTGTTACAATGTGGTATTAAGCTATGAGTACAGACACCATTTGCATGTTCTCCAGTGTTTAAACCTGAAACCTATCCTAAATTTCAAAAGCACTTGCTGAACTAGCACGGTGTCTTAGGGTTAGTTCCTGTCTTGATCAACATGAAGTGTTGGTGGATGGGACTGGGCGGGTATGTGAGTGCCAGTGAATGAGTCAATACTTAGCCTGCATGTTTAGAAAGCACATGGACGTTATGAACCTTGCTCAAGGGCCCAACACTGACAACTTGTCAACCTTCCGCCTAACAACCCAGCCCAACTGGGGAAACTACCATTGCTCTTGGCGCTGTTTTATTCTCACTATAATCATGGCAGATTATTATTATTATTATTAGCCTTGAGAAATGTTTTTAATACAACACATTTAACTTGTGGGTAGTCACAAGTTTAAAAAAGGATTCATGATATCAGCACTACATTGCTTACATTTCACGAGGGAAAGTGAATGGGGAACAGTCACACATACAAAGTGAGAGAGGTGGCAGAGAGGTGTGGTGAGCGAGAGAGAGAGAGAGAGAGAGAGAGAGAGAGAGAGAGAGAGAGAGAGAGAGAGAGAAAGAGAGAGAGAGAGAGAGAGAGAGAGAGAGAGAGAGAGAGAGAGAGAGAGAGAGAGAGAGAGAGAGAGAGAGAGAGAAAGAGAGAAAGAGAGAGAAAGAGAGAGAGAGAGAGAGAGAGAGGGAAGAATAGTGAATAAAAGTATAGAAAAGTATAGTAGTGAATAAAAGTATAGAAAGCATATGTATTATTACACTGAGTATAGCAAATACACTCCCTATCACTACATAAACACGTGTGACACTACAGCTACGTTCATCCCACTACCGATGACTAATCCCCTCATTGTAACATTGTGATAAAAGGGACTGCAGAAGTCAGTGATACTAGATGGTATCACCGTATTACTGAACCAGAGTTACTGTATGATCACAGTACTGTCTAGCGCTTGTTGCTAAGCTAACTGCATTAGGACTCGCCCACTCCCCGAACACTCATCCCGCTGTGCTCACCTTTTTCTCGGCACGGAGGTCTCTTTAGCATGACTGGATCTTGGGGTTTCCTCTTTGCACTCTTGTGCGGATACGACTGTACATTCATCCCGCTCTATTTTCTGCAAATGTCCAGCTATAACACTCAGTCTTTGCCGGGCAGAGCTTTGGCGCTCGGAAAAGTCGGAGTTTGACGCCATGCTGCTTCCGTGTTTGGGAACCGGAAAGCCAAGTTCTGTCACAGGTCAGTCTGCTCATAGACAAGCGGTTGGGTGGAGCCTAGTCTCAAATCCAGTCTTACTCTCTACATAGGCGCACTAAATAAGCTATACAATATTGGCTTATATAGCCCTACTTAGTACACTACATATATACGGCATAGACATTTTGGAAAACAGTATTACATAGTACATTAGTTGAAACGGTTCAAGTGTTCTATCAGCTATACATGTGGAGCCTTCTGGTTCTTTACAATTAAAGTGTTCTTTACTGATAATAATAACGCTACTATATTTATTATAACTACTACTAAGCAATATATTATTCCTACTACATTAATATTAATGTATTATTTTTCATCCATTCATTCATTATTTTATATATAACCAATTAATCCGATTCAGTGTCACGGGAACAGGGTCCTATGTAGCAGCACAGATCGGAAAGTGACAACCAACCTTTCACAGGGTCCACTTTATTAAGTCTCCTATTAAACTGCATGTTAGTATCTAGCAAATGTAAGCAATCAAATTACAGTAACTTTACATTTAGACATGCTCCAGACAACCTGCCAAAAGTTACAGAGTGGACCAAAAAAATAGAAAATATCCAGTGAGAGGCAAGTCTTTGAGTAAAAATGTCTTGTTGATACCAGAAGTCAGAGGAGAAGGGCCAGACAGCTTCAAGCTAATCGAAACTTAACAGTAACTCAAATAACTACTTGGGTGTGCAGAATAGCATCACATCAAACCTTGACGTAGATACGGCAGCACAAGACCACATAAGGTGCCACTTCTACAGTCGGAATTGAGCATAAACAACATAAAATCATGAATACATAAAACCCCTTTTCTACAGTTCAAGCTGCTGGTGGTGTAATGTTATGGGGGTGCTTTCTCTGCACACGTTGGCACCTTTGATACTGAGTATCATTTAAACATCACAGCCTAACTGATTATTGTTGCTGACCAAGTCCACCCCTTTGTGACCACAGTTTATACATCTACATGGCATTGAGTTCACTGTATTCAAATGGCCTCCACAGTCACCAGATCACAATCCAATAGAGCACCTTTTGGATGTGGTTGACAAGAAGATTTGTAGCATGGATGTGCAGCCAACAAAACTGCAACAACTGCATGATACTTTCATGTCATACAATTAATGCTGTCCTGAAGGGAGCATAGGTTCCAACCCAGTACTAGCAAGGTGTGCCTAATGGAATGGTCACAGGAGTGTATTATAGATGGAAATTGGTCTAACTTGTGGCTTTCAAATATGTGAGAAAACCAGAGAGCCTGGAGGAAACCCAGGCAGACATGGGGAGAATATGCACTGGACAGGATTTGACTCTGAGTCTCGGGAGCCCCCACTTCTATACTACTATTATTATTGATGTTGTTATTAATATAATAATAATAATAATAATAACAATAATTTATCGCCATGATAGAAAACTTTATAGTCCTGAACTGAAAGGTATGGCCTTTTCATTTGTTGTTTGGTCATATTTAATCTTTGTTATGTTATTTATGTAAAACACTGCTCACAAAAATCAGAGGATATTTCATTAGTGATTTTATTTCATTAGTTATTCAAAATGAAATATCCCCTCATTTTTGTGAGTAGTATAGATAGGAGTCATTTCAACACTATTGTGTGATAACACATTATAATGAAATATGAAATAAGGAAAATGGAGAGCAGTGCATTATGATTATATCTAATTATAAAACAGACTATGATGATTCCACAGCTCAGCCTTCACTGAAAGTAACTGCATGTTTTTACATGTAGTGGATATGTCTGAGAGAAATGCTTTTCAGTAGTTGTTTTATTGACGTAGTATTTTTGTTTCATTTAATATAACTTTCAGAGAAGAGAAGATCCACATTTTCCATTACTGTAGGTGTTGACTGAACTACGCAGTTGTTTCAATACCCTGCCTTAAGTACTGAGAAGAGTTTGGTTTCAGTTATATGTTGGGGCAGTCAAGTTGCATAGATACCATTGTCAACATTGGGGTTTTCCAGCTTTTATGGATGAAATGGATCAGTATACAGAGCTCAGTTTTCAGTTTATCCAACTGTGTATTATGTATGGTAACAAAGGAATGTGTGACCTTGATGTTTGCTACCGGTATCTGAAACAGTGCATTCATGTCAATATTAGCATTTCAAATGACTACATTGGGGGGTGTCAAACTTCCAACTATGCAAGAGAATGACAATTCATTATTGTGATGTCTGCATTCTATGGCCACAAACATACGGTTGTTGTTCTTAACAAGACTGCAGTTAAAACTTGATGATGTAGTGGAGTAAAGGTCTTCCAGGAAACAGCTTGTAAGATCTGTAGTGTAATTACTTTGTTATAGATTTTATTTACTGAGAAAATTGGAATGTGCATTTGACACTGGGCCTTTTGTGTACAACCAATGACACACTAAATGCTTGTATTTACATAGTCATTTCCCCCAATATGATCGAATTTCACTTCACTGGGAGGTTATAGCAGGTTTTAGGTTGTGAGTAAATCAAGCTGTTCAGATGTGGCAAGTTTCAATGTTACCTTTACTCTTCCAAACAAAAGTATGACCTCAAGAGAGACCCACTATGTCTGTGCTAAGCTGCTCTTTTTCACGGCCTGTACCAAACCCTTTACTTACTTTTGTCATGTTTAGAACTAGGCCGCTTTATTATATTACAGTTATGAAATGATCACACCATTCATATTAACTTTAGAGTGCAGGAACGGTCAACTACTTCTGGCATATTAAAACAAAACTGTGATGCATTCACAATACAAGTAACAGCAGAGAGTCTTAGGAACAACTTTATTTGTGTATAGTCAGAAAGCCAGTCCTGTAAGGGGAATCGTATGCTGTTAATCCACACCTGCGAATGTAACGTGTGTACCCTACCAGGTAGCGTTTTAAACTCCCAAAACAAAGTTCTGTAATGCACTGACTGCACACAATTAAGAGTCGGAGTGTATCACAGAACTTTACCTGGAAAGCCACAGCTAATCCTCCTCTGCTACAGGACTTCCAGTCTTCTCACTGCAGTCAGAATTGGAGGGGTAAAGAAACAGATTAGTGTCATGGTAGACTGCATTTGATAATACTTTCTTTTCTATTTTATACAACCATGAAAGAAGGCAAATTACTTTTGGATTGTGATCATTATTATTAGGACAGATTGTTAGGCAGTAAGGCTGTGCAGCATATGGACAGGCACTGTATGTCGTTAATGATTAGAAAACGAATTTAAAAGACCATAAGACGGCTACAGATGGAAAGTTGGACTCATTCTTCCCCAACCCCCTTCACACCACTGGAGTCGCACACTGGCCCACCATATGGGTTCACGTTTACATACACACAAATGTGTTTGTACTTAATGGTAAATGAAATGACACGACGGTAAATGAAACCGTGACAAATGGTAGAACTGTTCAGGATGACTTTCAGGTTCGACCTTACCAAGGCTCAAAAGTTGTAAAGTGAACAATCGGTGCGTTGGATAGGTAAAACAGCTGACGTGTCTATTTGGAGACTTGGAGAAGTCGTCTCTGTCACGAAAATCAAATTACTGAATCGTTCCTGGAATGGCTTGCGGAGAAAAGGCTAATGCTTAACTTTATACAATGTGTGCATTAACGACCAGCCTTAATAAAAGTGAACAAAGAATCGTATACGTCTGTGTATGACGAGAATGCCGTCTGCACACGGCTTCGTTTAAACCCTGTTTGTATCACCATGCACAATTGTGCTAAAGTTTCTAAATAAAGTTGGTTGCTGTGCCCAGAAAGAGTGCAAGTAGCGGACTTGGAGCAGAAAAAAAATGTTAACCATACCTGATGGAGCTCACAGCTGCAACGCACAGCGGAAAATGCACAACAAAGCGACATGGTCTAAGCAGGCAGCCATGTCAATCGCACCTACAGAGACCTTTTTTGAACTGATGATTTTCATCCAGCCTGACCGAGTGTGTGAAAGGCGCTTTAAACGCCGCCGTGTCTTTCCGCGTCGCGCGCACAGCTGGAAGAATGTCGACGTGGAGCTGCCAATCGTGCACGCGCAATCACGGGCGCGCTTCAGCCTGAGAGCTCAGAGAAAGGGGAAAAAAAGTTTGGTTTTGGTCTAGTTTCAGACAGTCAGAGGGCTCACCGGGTAGACTCGGGGGAGCTGGGAGTACATTCTTCACAGCTAGCTGTCAGCAAGCCTGTTAGATTATTCCAAAATAGCTACATTGAACACAACTGAATGGTGGACTCAGGGTGGATCTCACACAGGTGACGGAATGTCTATTGAAATAGCGAACCATATTTGTTTTGTGCCTTATAAACGTTTTACAGTTCCTTCATTTTTACTTCCCACACAGCCACCAAATTGCGACGAATGAACAGCATATCTGATCATTAGACCATCATATGAGGCCCGAGCTATATTTCGACTACTGAGTACAACAATAATGACAGTTTATACTTTGTTTGATCAAGATAGAATAGGCCCGGGGGCACGATTAAATTTATACTTGTGTCCAGCAGATGTCGCAAGCTGATAAAGCGTTAGATGTTGGAGCAGCAGAACTTGGCATGTGACTCTCAAGGTTCTCTTGCCAAAATATCTGCTATCCGTGTACTTCACAGTCCAGGTGCGAAGGCAAAGCACTATTTGTGGTGGTAAAAGTCTTGATAAACCTTATGGTGCACAGATCCGGTGTGAATCAACTGTACACTCGCGGCAAAAAAAATGCACGTGTAGTAAGCAGGAACTGTTTGATGGGGAAGATACATCAAACAGTTCCTGCTTACTACACGCACAATCTTTTGACCTAAAGGAGGAAATCCAATTTGATTTGGTTTGATGCACTGGGAAACAAAATGTGAACTTTTCTTTACTGGCAATATAAAGGAGGAGGACCTTAAATCTGTTTTAGGGTTATTTCTATTAAGCAGGGTTTTAAGTGACAGCAGTTACATTTAGGATAGGTGTGTATTACATGTTCATAAGTAAGGCTATTGCCACACTTAAATTATCAACAAAACTAGTCTACAAACGTCTTACTTGGCTGACTAGATCAATTACACTGCTCACAAAAATTAGGGGATATTTCATTACACATTTTTGTGAGCAGTATATTTTTATTCTTGCATTTGACAAGCCGTCCAAGGTCATTCATCCCACTTCCCCAAAGACATGCACTAGGTTAAGTTGTCGCTTTAAATTAGTGGGTGGCACTGTGGCTCGGTGGGTAGCGCCACCATCTCACAGCAAGAAAGCTCTGGGTTCAATTCCAGAGTGGAGCAGTCTGGGCCCTTTCTGTGTGTTTATGTTAATTAAACAAACTTCTAAAATGCAGTGTCCATATATTACTCTACTGACTAATTGTCACTCAGTGTCGTGTTTTTTTTTGGAAGCCATGGAAGCACAGGGAAGTCCTTGTATTATATCAAATTAAAGTATTTTTAATTTTAGTATGTAAAAGTGTGTATAGATTTTGATGTTATACCATTTATATATTTTAGTCATGATGCTGGAGTTCTCTGCATTTACATATACATGACATACAGCGTGAATGTTTTGCCCAAGTTGTGATAAGCCTGATACCTGTGAAATTTCCAATATGGGCTGCATTTATTTATGCATTTATTCATTACATTTATCCTGGCCATTCACTTTATAGTCAAAGTGTTTCTTATAGCATTTTTGCTGAGGAGTATGAATGACATTTTTAGGATTTGACTGTCAACTCAGTGATGACAAAATGGCCTAGTTAGAAAGTTATTTTGCATTGTAATGGCACACTTAATTATACAAAAGTTCAACTGCACCAGAAGTGTTCTAGTATGCAACCGACAGGGAAGTGCTACTTGGTCACTGTTTGCATGTGCCAGCATGTCCATTTGTGTTTCTCCAGGCCCTCTGTGACTCCTTTAGTAGGCTTGTGCTCTCAGAATGAAGCTATTGTACTTACGCAGTCAAAATAACTGTTTGTTAAATGTTTTGTTTTAACTGCTGTAGAGCACTAGTATGTTATACTATACATAACAATATGCAAGTATACTAATGCAAAAACTATGGGAGATTTAAATTCTGAAACCATATTTGAATTCGGTATGCAAAAATTCATGAGAAGCAGGTATCAAAATCAAAGCAGGTCAAAATCTTTTTTAATTGTGATTGTCAGTTGGTTGCTTTCTAAACGTACACTCTGTGCCCAATAGGCACTCATTTATCCTTAACATCACTGTTAAGTATAGAGTCCAAAAAGAGATCTGAAAGTACATATGTGAGATATTTATTAATGAGCAGTTTAAACAATAATTAATTCTTGTATTGTAGACAAATTATATTTGCAAGGAGAATTTGATGTTAGTTCCAACCAGAGGAGTCTGAGTGGTATCCTGAAGAAACAAAGAAACAATAATTTAGCAATAATTGAGCAAAAATTAGAAGGAAAAGACTGAGAGAGGATGCATTTTGGTCCAAGAGAGCAAGTCGGATAGGATCTAAACAGTGAGTACGATAGACTTCATTTCACTGAAAAATATGAAAAAAGCAATGATATCAACATGTCGGGTCATCCCTTGATCTGCTTGTGCTATCAGAGACCTAGGAACTGAAAAGCAGAAACTCAGGATTTTGCAGGCAATAGATTGAATATCCAGTTTATCCAAAACGGAAATGTGCATTTTGCTTGCTCTGCTTTAGAGGCCTTAGTAGTGAACATGTTAACATATAATCGGCACAGCCCTACGCCACTACAATTTGTAATTTGACTAAAATGTTATTTCATTATTAAGAACTTCTGAAACTTCTGTCTGGTGGAATAGAGACATGAGTTGGGTGTCAGTGAAACCTTGAGGCCATGAGGGAAAGGCCTTGTATTCTCCAGAAACAACATGCAATCCAACCAACAAAACTCATCTAACCAGAAGCGGACCTATATTTATAGGTCTATATTTGGTGATACACATTGCCAGGGTTGTCTCACTTTGCTAATTGTCGTGTTCCTTGTGTCTAATGCAGCTGTTTTCCTCAGCTTTGACAGGTCTCTATTAATTCAATATAGTGACTGGAAAAGCTTTAATAATCTGTAAAACAAATTATTAGATGGGTTTTATTTATATTTAGTTGTTTCTGCCATTTAGACCAGTGCTCTATGCATCTAATACAGCTTTGAGTAAACTATTACTGGCCCTTTGATTGGTTGTCCATAGCCATGTAAGGCTATTATGGAGTCTCTAGTACCCTGTTATCCCATCTATACCCTGGATACATGTTGAGATGTGGTTGGGTAAGGAAAGCATACAGGTTCTGTATGATATCCTGCATCACCACATTTGCCCATAAATGTAGCAGCTGGGCCTGCAAATCCTGTACACTCATGCTGTATGTGGGCAAGCACATGTAGGTGAAGAATGGCAGGTAAAAGCCCTGCCATGAGAGGCACCACTTGGCTGCAAGATGTCCTGTACATATATTGTTGTTAGTTGTTAGTGTCCCTTGTATCACTACTAGGGCTGACTGACTCTTGTATGCATTGGCTTTGTTGCCAAAGACAATATGGCTCCAGTTCATAGCTGTTCAGGCTTCTCGTTCACAACACCAGTGCAACCAATCTATGGTGGCTGGCTGTCAATAGCAAGACACTTAAAGGGCAGAATGACAGCAAATTGCCTCCTGCTAGGCACCTGAAATTGTGTCTTATTCTTTTAAATACTCTTGTGCCAAGCCCCATTGTCTAATCAAACCTATAATCATTTACGTATCTGACATAACTGCACGCCAAGTTCTACAGCAATCCAACATTTCTATCTAGGTGTGTTTTTGTCAATGAGTATATAAGGCAAATGAATTAGTGTTACTGGTATTCGCGTTAGTTTAGCTTAATAACTTTGTAAGCCAACGCAGCTATCTTTGCTATTAAAGTTCTGTAGCCAACATAGTGCCTTCTGTCTTAAAGACGAACTTTGACACTGAAAGAGACAAAAAACATGCCTGTGTGTTCTGGCTGTTACAGAACTCGTAACAGCCTTACTATAACTTGTTTTACAATAAGAGCTTATCAGCATCACATGAGTATAACTTGCATTTCAAGCCAACCCACTCTAATCTCAACAGAAACATTAATCTGGGAAGTTCCTGTTGAAGGGCTAAGCTTGTCTCTCACCTGAAAGACCATTTTTTTATTGCTGTTTCATATGACCCTTCAAAGGATTTTGGGTTACCGCCACACCGATTATTTCCTACCATAAATTACATTATGATTAAGCTTATTTGTGCTTAGAAACGATTGGTGACATAGTTCAAATCGCCTTTATGATACCCTACCGTACGCTGAAAGCAAGATACAGTTGGACTCTAACAGAAAAATATTGTCTGCAGCTATGCTAAGTGGATCTAAAGTTGGTGTTTGAAAGCATCACAAGCGAGCAACAGGACATCTCAAATTCTATTTTAAGCTTCATTAATACGACTCGGCCTTATTCCTATGGCGCTTGGCCTCTGTACGAGGCAGCCTGATTGCCTGCGATTGCGTATGAAGGTGGACGGGGCGGATACTTCCTTAGGCCAGTGGAGAAAGCTGATTGGCTGCCCGCGCTTCGGGGCCGGTCCATCAAAATGCCTGGGACTTCCCGTAAATTTTATAACTCCACGGAGCGTCATCGTCAGATGGTAACGCGTTATAGCGACATATTCAATAACGCGTTTTATTTATTTTAAGCTTTATAACGACGAACGAGAGGACACGACGTATTTGGATTCGCTTTGTAGCAAGGAGGTGGTGTATCAGGCAAAAATGATGGAAATTGACTTGCCTAAAATGCTCCCAAGTCAACAGGTAAACCGTTTATTATTTGTTGGCATCTTAACATTATGTTAACGTCGATGATGTTTGTGTTTAGTTGCTCTGTTGGTTTATCATAGCTTATTTTAGGTTGTTATCGATAGAATATCGGCTTGTGTCTGTTGCTGGAACTTTAGCTAGTGTTTTTATTCTGGTAAGAGCATTAGTGACGTCAGAGCGCCTCGTTTTGTGTTTCCTGAGTTAGAATTCGTGTGTTTAGGTAAATAATGGTTGGCGTTATTGTGGCCCGGGACGAGTATATATGTATACATTTAAACATAATTAATTAGCTTGTTACACTAAATAAGCTGTCCGGTTTGAGTCTGCATGACAAGGAGGCGTTTTCTGGGGTCGTTTTCGATAACGCGCTCCTCTGTGCGATCGTGGAAAAAAACTGTCAAGTCATGGAAGCGGCGCCGTGTGGCCGTACACAATCACCGGAAAGAAATGGACAGTTGCCAGTAATAACCGCTGTCATTCAGAGAAGACTGTGGTATCATAGGAAAAATGTTTCGTTTTGGTGTATAGGGGCTGTCGGAAGCCTACAGATCCCCTCTGCGTGCCTCATAGCGTGCGATCAGCTCATGGCATCAGCAGGTTGTTACCCTTTGCTCTATTCAGTGTGGCGGCGTTGCACAACAGGAGGCTGCACCAGTCTGAACTGGCCTTGTTCTCTCAAACCGCTCGGACCTGACGTCAAATTACTTAAACATGTCATTAAGGGATTCAGCCCAATCCACTGTTTTGTTTAAAATCTTTAAAAAAAAGTTTGACACCTCGATGGGTATGGCCTTAATGTCACACCATATAATTATTCGAATGCACAGAACATATTCACAGTTGTGCATGAAATCAGGATAAAAAAGAGATTTGGCTATGGATTCGAAGATTCAGGATTTTCCAGGGTGAAACCACTGATTTTCCATTGATACTGAGAATCCCTTCATGATTTAAATGCACACATTTCAGGTGTACAGCTGAACCACACTATCTGATATGGTTTGGATAGTGAATATTAATATATCAGAAGCCTTTTTTGCGCTTACCTCTGGGATTTATGTTTGTTTATTTTAGGTTATGTCAGCATTAGCAGCTATTCATGACAGGAGCAAGGTTACATTGAAACTAACCAGTTTAGAGCAACCAGCTCTTTTGGCTGTGGGGTGGGGGACTGGAGTAAACTATGCGGGTCAGGGAGCACATGCAAACTCCACACAGGTGTACGGTTGGGATTGATCTCAGAGTGTCTGCACCTGTGAGGCGACTCACTCTAAGTGCTAGCACCACCATGCTGCAACAGTACCTACAGGAAAATGATTCGTCCCCTACCTTTAGTCATGTTAAGACATTTTCTGATCTGTCCTGCCTGTTGTCTGTGGATTGGGCTGACTTTCCCTTTCTAAACTAAGATCTAGGGTCTAAGGCTTTTCTTTTCCATATAAACACTACAATACCAATTATGCAACCATGACCTCATGATTAATCACTGAATAAAATGAGAGTCTAGCTATTTCACTGCAAGGAGGGAAGTGTTGGTAGAAGAAAGAAAGAAGACATTCAGAACATGATCTGTTCTCGCACTGATCTTTTGATCATCGTTTGTTTCAGTGGGTTACTGGCTCAGGTTAAAGTATTAAAATATTTCACATGCTATAATAGTAATAGTAATGTTCATACAGTTGAAGATTAAAAACCTTTTTCAGTAGTGGCAGCTTGGCAGTGTCAGGATATGTGCCCACAATCTTTCAATGAATAGTCCAGAACCTTAACCACTGACCCATCCCATTATTATACTGTAGGTGGGTAACATTTGTGCTTATATAAATAGCTCTTGAATAACTACTTTCAGTGCTAGGGTGTTTAATCCATTAGCCAGCCACCGCGGGGACCTGCATTCAAGTCCTGGTGTTCAAGCTGAGAGTCACACATGCATGGTTGTCTTTGTCTGAGGGAGTAAAATCATTTACATATGACACTGGTTAATGTGTTCTAAAGACAGTATGATTTAAATAATTGCAGTGTGTGCGTGCAATGTTAGGATTTGGTAAGATAACAGGGTTGTAGTTGAATTCAGTTCACCTCTTGCTATCAGCTTTGCCCATGTACTTTGACCTGTTAGTGTACCCAACGTTAAGGATTTCATCATCATATCCAGGTTACATCATTAGTTCCCACCCATGCTCAAGTGAGTCTAAAACGATATGAACATGTTCTAATGGAATGTCATGGAAATATTTCTTATCAGCATTTGATTCTTGTCGATTCGTGTCACCTATCAGAAAGATTATTTTCCACATTAAAATCTGACACAGCTTACATATGTAATATTTTGCCTCGAAACGTTTCTGATGTCAGAAATGATATATGCTTTTTATTAAAAAAATAGTCGTGTTCATTTGTCAGCTTGACTAGCTAACTAAAAGAGCTATTATTGCTATCATTATCATTGCTCTGTGTTTTGAACATGCATGTGCGCGAGAGTGCACGTGTGTGTATCGTTGTGTGAAATGGTTTGTGTTATATCAGGGTGGCCTGTAAAGCAATTCGTTGTTTGATACAATACAAAAAATGTACAAATGTTTGTGTGAAGGGATATGTGCTATCATTTAGTTTAAAAATGAGTCTGTTTTAGAGTTAGAAAATAGCTAGCTAAAATTGTGTGTCATACGTATTGTGGTCATCAGGTCATTTTAAATATTTTAAAATGTTAATGCGAAAAATGCGAAGGTGTAAAAAAAAAGTTTAAAACATAAACGACAACTTATTTAAAGCTTATATAAAAGCATTCTTGTGTTGACCAAAATATAATAAAAATACATGCGATTGGTTTGTATTAGTGATTATGCTTCACTAAAATGTTAGAAAGTTAAATGTTCAGTTCAAATACGGGTGATGTTGACCCACTACTGGAAGACTGTAGGGTTCAATTACTCGTGCATCTAAGGGTTTATTGCAACATTTTTCAGCTGTATCTTCACTTTAATGGAAATTTCTTCAATAGAGAAAGGTACCACCATCGTTTTCACATTAAGCACTGAATCCAAATTCTGTTGCTTTTGCTGGAGCTGGAAATCATTTGGTTAATTATCACAGTGCAGTACACTTAAACTCACTTGAACTCTCACTGTCAGACCAGCCTATTCCACCTTTGACTATCACACAATAGGACTGTTTAATAAACAAGTTCTAAACAGGTTTCTCAGCAAGATATTTTTTTTTTTTATCAAAAGAGAAGTGTTAGGCAATAAAACAGTCTTAAAAGGAAGTGATATATGAGCAGATTTCTCTTTTTGTAAGAGCTCTTCGTCTAAGCACAGTTGTGTAAAAATAGTTATAACTTATTTGAAAAGTTAAAATTTTAATTTAAAGCTAAAAAATGCCATTATTAAGGTCATTGTTCTAAGCTTCCACTAGGAGATAACCCTCTTTCACAGGAGTACTCGACCCACAGTTGAATATTGCTGGGTTGTATTCTAGCCTTTTATTACATCTAGCATCAAGTGCAACTCAAACTTTTGTAATTCCTCAATTTTAGAGACCAGGAAGTGAAATACGAGCAAATTTTTCTGCCTGGAAACAATCTGATTTTTGTAATGCCATTTCCCTATTTGTAGCGGGTGGTGTTTTTAAATCTAGTTCATGGAGTTATCACTACAGCCAACATTCCTGGGTCAAACTATAATCTCAATCAGCGTTCAATTAGTGTCAACTAAATTCTAAACGAAAGTACTGGATATGTCAAATAACATTATGGCATTTTAGGAAGTATATTTTTTAAATAAGGAACTGAGCAAACTTCATGAGACTTCAGCCCTTCAGTTGGGCAGACTTAACAGTTATGTGCCCCAGTTAATCTTCTCCAAACTTGCATCATACTCTTAAGGGGATGTCTTAAATTACACAGGTCACAAGACCTCTAAATTCTAGATATTCTAGGTATGAGATGGTACACTTAACTCACAACAAAATTCATGTTTTTATCATTAAATTATTCCAGAAATTATATCCCTGTATGTAAGGTATGGACATCAAAACTGCTTGCAAGGTTAGTCATCAGCAGCAGGTTTAAATCAAGGATATTTAAGTTGGCAAATACATCTAGTGCATTCATACCCGCTCTGTTAAACAACACACATAAATATATACAACAAATAAAACCAAGTAAAAATGCAATACAAGTATGTGGCAATAAAATACAAACCCTTTTGTTTATATAACTGAATATCTGAAACCAATGTTCTACTGTTTAAGAATACAGAATACAGTTGTTGTTGTTGTTATTATTATTATTATTATTATTATTATTATGTATTTTGATGAGCAATAATGTACAAATAATTAAAATATTTTTCTGCAACCCTTCCAGAGATAGTCGTCACACGACTTGAACATCCTTTAAATCGAGGCTGGAGCAAAAACATTATTTATTTAATTGTTAAATATTGGTCTTGTGATATTTTTGCTATATATAAATATATCCTGATATAAAATGCTCATTTGTGTTATATTACAGTTTCAACATTTAGAACATAATCTTAGCCATAAAAAGTTATAACTAATACAATCCAAATAATTATTACATGGTTGCATTAAGCAAAGTGGTGACACCCATTAGCTTGCATAAAACACCATGCTCTATGCACCATGTTCTAATGTAGAGCTTACTTGTTAACCTATAGGCAGAATTTAATTTAATTAGTTCTATATATGTTATAAGCCATTATGTCTACTCTTTTTAATTATCTGTATATGCACACTAGTGGACAAAATGAGAAAGTATAAAGTTCCAGTAGCACTGCCATACTCTATTTGGAGGTATTCCTCTTAACTTGATAACCTTCTGAAACCACTTTGATATACTTTAATAATCACTTTTTAAATCCGCTAAAGGAACTGGCGCTTCCTTCCAGACTTGCTCTTTCTGAACAAAATGCTTCCTTTCTTATGGAGCCCTTACTACCCCCAAGAATCTTTTTGTCCCACTCTCTCATCATTTCTTCAGGCCAGTCACCCTCTTCTTAACCAAGTCTTAACAGCAAGTTCTCACTGTGAAAATCCTTCCTCTACCAAACAGATTCACCAAGGATTTCCAGTGGCTGTTAATGTGGATAGGTTTAATTAGGTGCTTAAAATAAAAATATTACAAATGCACGTGAGCATTTTATTATTTGCCACATTGACTGCAGTCCGTTGCATATTTTTGGCAGTTTTACAAAGAGGCATGGTCTGTTGTCAATACTGAATTTGTTTTTTTTGTGTGAAAATTAGCTTAATACTTTTGTATATTAAAGTATAAATTTTTCATATTAAGGGATATCGCCCAATTATTGCGAGTAGCGTAATATGCTAGCTCACCACCACCTTGGTAGTGCTTTCTGAGAAAGGGGATGCAGGTCAGTGGATAATCCCCTTGTGCTACAACAGTGACCCCCACCCAGTTCTGCAATGGACCGACGAGTCATTCAGGGTATGCATATGCCTGTGTCCTGTTCTTCCAGTTTAGGCACCAGACTCTCCGCAACCCTGATTGTGAAATAAAGCACCATGCAGACATTTTAGGATGCCTTGTGGAGAATCCTCAGTTTTTAACATGTGTAATTAAGTGAGTTATAAGCCACGTCCATGTGGTGCTTTGCATTTAGTAAAATGTGTTCTTGATAAAACAGGTCTGCGTTAGGGGATTTAGGAGATATTCACAGCCTATTATTGTCTTAAATGGATAGGAATTCAGCAGTTTACCTGATAGATTAGCTCGGCATTCAAAATCATCTTGACCTAGGTCAATGACACATCAATAGATTTATTCACCATTGTCACGCTATTTCTATGATACAAAGCTCACATTTTGAGAGTCTGAGAGTCTGCCTTAGAAACAGTCCCTCCTAAAAAATACATAGAGTCAACAAGCTAATACATCCTCCTTTGTTCAAGCAGAAGAAAGAATGAGTTTCGTATGTGTGTAGGAGGTAAAAGCAGGCATCTCGTGAGAGGTATCCATTTAGTTTTTATTTAGATATTTCATCATCCCCCTTAGTTCCCCCTCCCTCCCGTGTCTGTAATCTGGGTCTGGAAAGTGTGTCTGGCCTGCGTAGATTAATGAAACCCACAGCACTTACTGCAGTGATGTGACTGCCAGTTAATGTCTGTGGTAAAAGGTGCTAGGATGGCCATGCCATTATCCAGAATTTACAGAGGGGTGAGAACTGGGAAGGCTGAAGATCTGGACTTGCTTTATGCTTGATCAGAAACGGTTCTGAGAGCCATCCAGATTGGATTTGGGAGAGCCTTGGATACCTGGACTTTAACCAAACAGTAGGAGGATTTAAGCTGTCTTTTAAACAAAGGGTAAATAGTAAACAGGCTTCACAAAGTCCTTTTGTCTGTTTAGGCATGAAACCAACACATTTTCAATGTAAAATCACCCTTGCAAAGGGATTTCTAAGAGTAATCAAATTTACACCGATAGAGCATTCTTAAAGCTGATTCCACTAAAACAGTCATTAATCCAAAATGAACTTCCACATCCAAACGAATCCACGTTTTTAAAGGTAAAAAAAAATCTACTAAATGATAAATATATTACAACATGACAACAGAAACAATAGTTTATCTCCAATACTTTTCAACTCTGGCCTTCTCACACCAGAGTCTGCATCCCAAAACTCATAATAGCAATAAAAGTGATCTTTTCACCATTGTTAACCACTGTGGTTTCACATATCTTGCATAATATTTACATAATTATTTGTTTGTTTGTTTTTGTATATGTGCATTTATGTCCACTTCTCACAAAAGATTAGGGGATATTTTATTATAGGATATTTCATTTTGAAACATCCCCTAATTTTTGTGAGCAGTGTAACTCCATCCACAGCAATTCACATATCTTACACTAGACATTTCTGTTTCAGAGGACTTCTCAGAACTGCTTTGCTATAAAATCTTAGAAAGGAATCAGAAACAAGTATTGCTTTGGGTGGGCAATATAACAATATTGTATTGTATTGTGATAAATATAGTTATTGTGACAGACAATGTTTTTCTGAGCATATTTAGTATATTGTCCGTGATTAAATATTGCAGTATTTCACCCTGGGTACCCTAACCACAATTTTCTGCTGGTCACTGCTTCAATTTGGAACCTTTTAACTTCATTGTATTTTCTACATTTTTAGAACAGTCTTAACGATTTGTATAATAATCTGTATTTCTCCTGGTAAATGGTTCTTGGTAAATCTTGTGAAATCATGTAAAATTGTTAGTCATGACACATTTTCTTTAAGGAAGTAAGAGCTCAGCCACATGCAAACAGGGTTATTTCCCAATCAATACAACATAATAATATAACCTCTTCTGCTTTGTATAGTCCCTCTTCTTGTTGGTAGGCCTTGTGATCAGTGTTTAGAAAGTATAGGAAGTAAAAAAAAGTTTACAGACCTCAACCGAAGCCTGAGTCACATGCTTCCACATCATACTCTAGCCTACACAGGTTTTACACAACACTCTACTTCCTCTTCATAAGCACATGGACTGAAACTATGAAACTATGAGGAGAGCAGCTGTTTGCGTCTAAATATTTTAAATACTAAAACAACAAGTCACTGGGGCTGTCAAGAACATGTGGAAAGCCTAATGCTTAAATGTTTTCAAATATTTCTATCTTTATATGCCAAACTGGCCTTAACCTGTGAATCACATCATTGCCAAGGCACATGGGAAAAGGTCTGTCCTTTAGAATCTGCTTATGGCTGACAGTGTTTATGTCTTGGCAAGGGTGCTAATGGAAATCCCCAGAAATTCAGGCAGCAGACTTTTAAAACTACCGCCTGGACTTCTCTCCAAGTGGGGTACTTGGCATAATCTCAAAAATAATCGGTCATTATTTTAAGCTTTTACTAATATTGTAGTGCAACATTTACAAAGTCTGACAACAAGGACGAACAAACAAATGCCGGTGGCCTTCTTATGTGTGGGCTTATATGGTTTTCTCCCACAGTATAAAAGACATCTATTAGGTTAATTAACTATGATACACAAGATTCGAAATTAGTCATACATACTCAGATCAAGCACTGTAACCTTGTGTCTTGTCATTAATAGCCATTAATGCTGAAAGCCATGTTAAGTAAATCAACCACAAAAAACAAGAACCGACTGTTTACTTCTAATATATCCAATATCATTGTAACAGGATTAGCAATGTACACCATTTTATAACAGGATATATGGTTTTTAAGTATCCCTTTTATTTTTGAGCAGTATATATTTATTTAAATGCATCACAGTATACAGTAAGTATGGAGTTAACATGTACATATCATGTGGGTTGCTCAATTGCAGTTCTTTATTGTATAAATATGTGCATATTTAAATGTATATTTTGAAATGTGTAGAAATTCTGCAAAACCATTAGACTAGTATAAGGACCATATACAACATATTGTCTACAACTGGAATCAAATATTTAAAATAATACTCCTGGTCAAGCTTCTTTGGACAGTGGTATATTTAATCTAATGGTGGCCTAAGCCTTTGGACAGTACTATATGTAATACACTAGAATCTGGTTAATTAGACCACCGGTTAATTGGACCAGCCGCTTATTTGGACCAAATCCTAAAGTACTGAAACAAATCCTATTATATACGTGTAAATTTTATTCACGTATTTGGACCAAAATTCAGTTTAATCTGACCAAAGAACATGAGCGCGAATAAGAAAAAGAAGCCACAAGTCGCCACTTAGAGCGGATGCAAAGCAGATCAGCGAGATATGGGAGGATTTTTGGGATCCCCGTGAGAATTTATGCTTTTATCAAAGGTCAGGAAATCCAAAAAGTTATGTTGGCAAGAGTAAAACCAGCGGGAGGTGAACACGCCCTCCACTTTCTTGATTTTGTGCAGTCCGTCAAAAGAACACGTCAGATCACACTGGATAAGTTATTCAAACGTTGACTGGAATTTAGTAAGAACTTGTTTTTTACAGTATTATGCTTCGCATGCTGAGTATCTATACACTGTGTTGTAGATCGTTTCGAAAAACTGGGTTGCAAATTTATTTTTGAACAGTAGTTCTGGTTTGTACGTTCGCTATACGTGTATATCGCACAATAAAGGTTTAATAAACATTTAATATGTTACATAGCACGTCCTGTCTTACATAGGGCATGTTCGTTTAATTAACTCGATTTGACTGTATGCTTAACAACGCTGAGGCAAGTTCCTAATGTCCATCTCTTACCAAATCAGAACCAGGTCATCCCTAAGCTCCTGACCAGTCTGAAGTGCAACCTGGTGTCGTCTGATGGACTAAGGTGTTCTAATGGATTTAGGTCGGGAAGGGGGGGGAGAGCTAAAAATGGTAAAAACTGCCTGTATACTCTCGTCACATGAGAGAAGCATTGTTGTGAACCAAAAGGAATCCAGGACCCACTGAACCAGTGTAGGGTCTGAAAATGGGACCAAGGATTTCATCCCGATAACTAATTGCAGTCAGAGTGCTGCTGTCAGGTGAAACTTGCTCTAATCTGGGAAAAACACAGGGTGCCAGTGGTGGATTTGCTAAGTATGGTGTTCTATGGCAAATGCCAAATTCAAAAGTCGATCTCTACAGTGCAGGAGTTGGACTACCTTTGTAATCTCTATAGGACCCAGGTACCTCACCATGGTACTAGAAGTGATGATAATGCTAGCCATCTGCAAATGTAGTTAAAAATAGCCATATAATGCAAGGAGGGACAGAATTAAACCATTACTGTTTTGGAGCTTGTTTCATTGTTGCTCATCCAGTTCACATGTTAATTTCATTAACACCAAAGCAGCTGAAACCGATTTATATGATGCAAAAGGGATTAAAAAGTGTTCCTTTAATTTTTTTTCTTTGCAATGTATTTATTAGTCTATGCTTGGGACAGACAAACCCTCAGTCTTTGCGCCGCTGTCCCAGTAAATACCTAAACTGCGTTCCCCCATAATGGACAACAGTTTCATTTTGTTTTCACTTATTTTACGACTTTATACACTGCGCACAAAAATTAGGAATGAAATATGAAATAGCCCCTAATAAAATCTCCCTATTACATAATTTTTGTGAGCAGTGTATTTAAATTATTTCATGTATTTATTGATTCTTATTACTGTTCTGATTGATACTTATTACATTCTTACGTACATACAAATATAGAAATAAAAATGATAGATTATTAGTATTAATAATAAATATTATCTATCTATTTATCTATATTATGTTAATATTATTAAAGATTGATCCTATTTATATTACTACTTGTGGGGAAATTTGAATCAGGCTTCGAACAAAGTGGAGTTCATTCGGCCTTCTGGAATCAATTAAGTTCAAATTCAGAGGTTCCTCTGTGGTATTGCGTTTGCAAATCAATTTGTTTTTCATGCTTTTCTGCTTCTATCGAATTGATCCTGGGTTCTGTCCTGAACCTGCAGCTGCTATTGCACAAGCTTCGATTTTCCAAACTGAGTTAAACTCATGTTACATCTGAGAATATGGGATCCTTTGATTGAAAATAAAAGAAGCTACACAGCCTCTGTGAACGCACGGCACAGGCAAAAGAATACCATGGTTGGGTTGCCAATCTGCGTCAGAGCTGACATGGGTGACTTCCAACATAAAGGCTGATAGTGATTTGACAGATTCCCACGATGGACTGGTGCACTCTCCAGAGTGTACCACTGCCTGTGCCCAGCTAATTCCAAGTTAGGCTCCAGATTATCTTAGTGACCTTTACAAAGATAAGTAGGGGTAAAACAAAATGTTTTCAAAATGTTCAGAAATGCATCATGTCCACCTGTGTTGATGTAGAGGTTGTGTAACCACTTTCAGTCAGCACTGAGTTAAATTCTATTTTATACTTTCATAACACACACACACACACACACACACTGAAGGTATGAGGTAAAGAACCTGTTCACTGAGCTGCCAAAACCCAAAGTGCTTAGCTCAGCATGTACAGGTGTGTGTGTGTATCTGCGTGTGTGTGTGTGTGTGTGTGTGTGTGTGTTTGTGTGTGCATGCATGCTTGTGTGTGTGTGTGTGCAGCTGTGTATCAGGACATGACCCTGCAGGTGATCGGGCTGCAGGTGTGTGAAAGGAAATGAACACAGAGTTCGAGCCAAAGCTCACCTAAACACACCGGACACATACTCTGCACCTGCAGACTGACCAGTCTGTCCACACACACAAACACACACACACACACACACACAATGCTGCATTCCGTTCCAAGACTAACTAGCTCAAAGACATGTCCAAATACCTTTGGATATGTAGTAAAACTAATACACTGAATAAGAATAAAAGATCTCAAAAAGACACACTCTCTCTCTCTCTCTCTCTCTCTCTCTCACACACACACACACACACACACATATGTATACATACACGCTCTCTCTCTGACCTTCAGGCTGACGCATTTTGTCACTAATAAACCAGGAGGGACTGAATGAACATCCAGACCATTAGTGCACATCTGCACACAAACGAGCCACATCATTAAACAGGCATACATCATCTTAGAGCTAAACGAGTGGGGCTAATCTCCCAGCATATGCTCAACGTCTGCGCAGTCTGATACTCTAACAGGGGCTGTGCTAACAGTAAAGAGCCATTAGATCCAAACTCAGAACTCTATAATGATCACAAAGAATCAGAGAAATACCTTTAGGTGCAGAACTAAACGTGCGAGGCAAAATTAGCATTCTAGATGAGTGCAGACAAAAACACAGTCTATGAATGCTTAAGTATCCTAATAACATCCCATAATGCACCACCAAACCTATAGGGCATAGCAAGCACAATAACAAAGCAGATTTCATGTCTAGCCAGATAAAAATAAATGTGCTCCATTTAGTCACTGCCAGTCCAAACGTCATCGCTAGCTTTCCCTTTAGGGTTTAAATAGAACTGCAATTTTAAGCCGGGCAGCTGAACACTGTGACTCCTGTTTCAGAATAATTTACTGTAAATAACGTTGGGGAGTTCTCACCGAAGGTACATAAGCTTACCTCAAGTAACACGTGCCACACCGTCACGCCGGCTTTAATTTTCTTACGCTGTTGCAAGCAGGTTACATCGACACGGTAGTCCAAATCAGATTTTCTTACCAAATGTGATTTTGTTTCAGGTTGTTCACACTATTTTTTAATGTGACCTATGAAACCTATGACCTGTGCAACAATGCACATTTTTAAATTCACGCACATGTAAAAATAGCATTGCTTTACTTGACCTGCTCATTTAAAGGTGCCTATCCTGGTGAACACACTGAACGCTTATCCATCACACTGTGTGTGTGTAAAGGTTTAATACAAACAGTACAGTTCAATCATAATACAACACAATACAAAACGTAATACAATTAATACAATCATAAAACGTTGGGACAGTATGAAAATGCACAACAAAAACAGTGTTTCTTATGTTGACTTTTCATTTTATTCATTGGAGACGGTATTAGTCCAAAATATTTCTTGGTGTATGTGGTCAACTTCATTCATTCATCAATAAACATCCATACCTGCATTTCAGGCCTGCAACACATTACGAAAAGCCTAGAACATGTCTCAGAGCCCAGAGAAGCTCCGCTTGCCCGCTTCTGGACATGGATAACATAAGGGTTTTTTTTAGTACTGCAAAGTTTTATGTGGCATTTGTAAATGTAATTCTGTATTGCAGTTCTTGTAGTGGTTTGCCAAATTAATCCATTGCCCATGTGGTTATATCAGATCTATACTGCTCACATAAATAAGGGCATATTTTAAAATGAAACATCCCCAATAATATATCCCTAATTTTTGTGAATAGTGCAGTTGAAGAATAGTTCTTGATGCAGTGCAGTGTGCCAAATCGGAGATCATGGGTCTTCAGTTTTGTCATTCACCCTTGGCATTTGCGCGTTGCAATTCTCCCAGATTCCTTAAATCATTTAGTGATATTTTGTACTCTAGTGGGAGAAATGTGCTTTTAAATTATAAACAGAAATGAGCTGTTCTTGCAGACTCCATGTATAATCTACAAAGCATATCGTGATAAGAGATGACTACACTTTAGCATAAGACAAATAATTAGATTCTAGGTTTTATATTTATAATACTTATATTTTCTTCAGTATGTGAATTATACCTTTAGGATCGTGTTTCTTGTTGAATTTGTTAACTGACTGATATTCTAGGCTTGCTTCAACTCAAACTTGTTTGAGAAACTCTCTCAGGACACACACACTGAGTTCTCTCAGGGTTTGGATGCGTTTTGCTTTGATCGCCTCTCCAGGTCCTGACAGAGTAAACATGACATGATGAAATGAGTCTCAATCCAACTTCAAAGCTCGGACTTCATTATTCTCGTCTCATAAGACCATCAAACGCACATTTAAGCCAAAGCTTGTTATTTATACAACAATATTGGCCTACTAATTAAACATGGCGTTGCTTACATCAACACAACTTCCTTGATTGCTGTAATTGTTCAGTGAACTAGTACTAGAAACAGCGAGTCATTCAGTGAGTCATTTAGTGAGTCAGTATTAGAATTTGTGAAAGATTGAGTGGATTACTGTTTGAATCAGTGGGTTGTTCAGTGAATTAGTATTAGATTCCGTAGGTTGTTCATTGGATTAGTGTTCAAATCAATAAGAATAGTGTTTAAATGAGTAGATTGTTTAGTGTACCCTTGTTTGAATCAGTCATTTTGTGAGTCAGTATTCAATTGATTAGTCTGTTTGTAGAGTTTGTCATTTTTGTGTTCTAGTGTTTAATTCATTCACTGTGTCAGTGCTAGAATCTGTTGTTATATGTATTTATGCTTGGATCGGTAATACATACCAGTGTTTTAAGCCATTAAATAGGACTGTGTTTTATGGTTTCCAGGCATATACACGAATGAATTGTACAGTTGTTCAGTGTTTCACTTGGTATGTCCGTGGTTGAATCAGTAATTTGTTCTGTCATAATTGAGATTCATTCTTTTGTCTCTGTAAATCGATGAAACATTCTTGTTAGGTACTGTGTTGTAATGAATCTTCCCCAGGTTCTTTGGTCTCTTGAGGTGCAGTGTGTAATTCCTGTGTTAGATAGGGGTGAAAAATATCTCATAGGGACACAGACATACGTAGTCTATCATTTTGTGCGTGTTTGCATGTGTGTGGGTGTCTGTATGTGTGTTTGTTTGTGTGTAGGAGGAGGATCACCATTAGCAGATGAAGGATATAGGATTCCCAAACCTCAGCAGTGCTCTCGGCAACAAAATGGTGCCCGTGTGTAATGCTTGACCTTTGACTGATCTTCACTTCCAACATGAAAGTGTCTTTCTGGTTTACACTTGGCCGAGTGCCCACTGCTCACAAATTCTCTTGCCAACACACACACACACACATACACATACACACACACATACACACACACATACACACACACACATACATACACACACACACACATACATACACACACACACACACACACACACACACACACACACACACACAAAAGAAAGGGGAAGATAAGATATCTTTTCATCACCAGCATGTATTTATAATTTCAATAAACCTCCTTTCAGAAATACATCTCAGCCCTTTAACTTCCTCACAAAATTCCCCACGACTGTGTACAAGGCTTGCATTAGGTGGGAACTTCCAGGTTCTGATGAAGAATGTCATGCAGTGCCTTGGGAGTCTGATTTACTGGAAACTGAACAGCATAAACAGCTTAAAATTAAGTAAAATAATTTCTCTGGTGATTTTACAGCAGATGCTGTAAATGGTCTCGAAGCAGTTGACGACTACCAATATTCAGAAGCTTCCGGCGATTCCGGCGAAGCTATTGCAGATCCGCTGGGATTTTCACACACAGTTAGTGTCCCTCGTATCATTACTAGGGGTGACCGACTGTCACGTCCAGATCATCACACCAGCAGACAGATTGCTCCACGGCAATGGCAGGATTGAAGCGTTGTTAGATCTCGAACAGAAACTGGAACTGCCACTGAAGACGACACGGTTCCTGTGCGTAGGAGTCCGAATCAAGGCAGCAATCTGTCGTCTATCTGGGTGCGTTGTTTTTTTCGTCAACGAGAATATATCAGTATTACAAGATATACCGCTCACAAAGAGTGAGGGGTACTTCAAAGTTGAAATATCCCCCAATTTGTGTGATTTACTAGTTTACTAGTGTTATATTTGTGTGTGTGTGTGTGTGTGTGTGTGTGTGTGTGTGTGTGTGTGTGTGTGTGTTTAAGACTGGTTTATCCAGGTCTAATCATCCAATTCACAAAAAAATACGTTTTAATCCGAATTAACATGTTACATGAACGAGTTTGATTGACATTGGCGCCCCGTCTAGGGTTGTTCCTGCCCTTGCGCCCAGATTTGCCAGGTGGGCACCGGCTGGCCCGCGACCCCGTGTCGATTAAGCGGAAGACAATGGATGGATGGCTGACTGGCTAACTAACATCCCAGTAATTACAACATGCAAACGAGTACGGTGGATCATCACAAAGAAACCAGATCTCATTTAACCAAAAGATCTACAGAAACGGATTCTTTGGAAGGTTAAGGGAGGGAAACAAATAGCCCTCAAAGGGTCAAACGTGGTTTCCAAAAGTCAAAATGGCTTCAGTGTTGGTACACAGTCTCTGTGCTGCTGTAGAAGGCTCTCAGCACTCTTGAGTTGGTAGATTTAGAGGTGGAGCCGCTGTAAGGTTCTCTTGATGCTAATCAGTTTCCTTATTGCACCATACCTGGTTGAAGAGCCATTTCCCAAATCGTTTCTTTGCAACTTAAGAAGTTGTGCCTGTGCATCAGCGTTCTTATTTTGAGCAAATGTACGGTTCTACCCGGGGGTATCCTAGAAGATTTTAATTATCCAATACGGTATTTTGTTCTTTAAGCTGTTGTGCGGCACCGTTAGGATTGCTGCACAATTTGGTCGTACTGTGCAATCACCATAAACCCTTCATATCTTATCTTATATTCATAGTTCGTAAACAAAATCATGTCAAAGGTACACCGTGGCTGCTTTCATACGCAGTTCTCCTTTCACCACAGATTAGAAAACAAGGCAGAATATGTAGTTTTTGTAAGACACAAGGTCCTTCACAAAGTAAATCAAAGCAGTTCTACATGTTGGGTGGCATCACTTGTTTCCTCACTATACACAAACGTGCTCCTATAGGACTTGGTAGTGTGTTTGTACTTAACGGAGAGTTCTGTTCTGACCTGAACTGATCTGATCTGATCTGATGTGATCTGGATCTTTGCTTGCTACGCCGGAGCTCCTGGCAGTCGCAGGACAGGTCTTTACCTGTTGGGTGGTAGCAGATATTGGCTCATTTATACACTCACCGATTTGTTTTTTTATTTCCTGGAAGGACAACAGTGCTAGATTGCGCAATCCCTAGTTTATTGTTCTCTTTAACTGCATAATAGTTTGGTAAAGGAGAAAAAGAGAATGGACTTGGATATCCTAAAGTAGGCACGACTATTTTATATATATATGGGTATATGTACACAAAAAGTAGAAGATATATCAAAATTAAACATCCCTAATGAAATATCCATATATATATATATAGGGCTGTACTGATCCAATATGCTGTATCGGTATCGGCCCGATTTGTGGTAATATCACTGGATCAGAGATCGGTGGGGGAAAAACAGTTTAATCCGATATCTTTCCTATCATGTTTATGCCTTACTACGATTGGCATGACACGGCATAAATATATGTATAATGTACATAATATATATATATATTTATTTATTTATAGTTTGTCCTTCCAGATAATTCTGCTAAATGTGCAGCTTAGCTTGTAAGGGGCTTTGTAGATCACCAGTCTGCACTTAATATCCAATAATAAGCAAGTGGAAACAGAATTTTGTGCAAATGTACTAAAAGGTTTTTTTTTTTTTTTTAAAGCAACATTTTTGCACGAACAAAAGAGTTCAGACATTTGATCATCTCTGAGGTGCATTTACACCTCGAGTCCACCTGTAGTAAATTCAGTTGGTTGGTCATGATTTGTAAAGAAACACGCCTGTCTGTAAACGGTCTCACAACAAACGATGTGTATCAGAGTAAAAATCAAGCCATGAAGAGGACAGAACTGCCGAGAGAGAGGACTGCAACAAAATAAGAAGGCAACAAAAAAAATCTGCACTGAAAGTTCCCAAGAGCAAAGTCATTCTTAAACGGAACAAGTTAAGAATAACCAGGTCTCTTCCTAGAGTTGGTCGCCCCACCAAACTAAGTAATCAGGCGAGAAGGGCTTTGGTAAGAGAGGAGACCATGAACCCAAGGATCACTCCGACCGAGCTTCAAAGATCCAGTGTGCAGATGGGAGAACCTTCCAGAAGGTCAACCATCCCGGCAGCACCAGAACCTACCTGGGATTTCTGAGTGACCAGACAGAAGCCTCTCCTTAGTAAAAGGCATTAAAGCCTGTCTGGCCTTTTTTTAAGACTAGCTTTCATGTGGTATTGAATCCCACAAGCCTTCAAAGCAAACTGTGAAAAAGGTGAAAGATTTCCCGAATTCGCTGATACCGATGTGGTGTGGGAAAGTGGCGGCGTTTTTACACACGTCAGCACGGTTAGAAGGTTTCTGAACGGGCCGTTGTATAAAAAGGACTGTGGTGGCCTAGCAGTTAAGGTACTTCGTTCTGGACCTGACGGTCCCGGGATCAAATCCCACCTCTGCCAAGCTGCCACGGTTGGGTCCTTGAGCAAGACCTTTAACCCACGATTGCTTGGATTGTAAGGCTGTAGGAGTTGTAAGCCGCTCCGGATAAGGGCGTCTCCTAAATGCCATAAATATAAATATAGAATAGCAGCTAAAGCACAGCGTTCTAAGCATTTCTTTCTCAAATGTACAGTAACCTTTTATTTACAGCTTAAATGACCTGCGATACGAGACGGGACCACATCGATTCCAAATCTGGTGCCTTTTCTCCCTCGTTAGTGCCGAGGTGAATCCGTTTCCCAAGCCTCCTGGTGAAGTGATTAGGTGGCAAAACTGGTGTAGCCACCCACGTCCTTTATGAATCACGCCGTTCGGGACTTGCCGAATAGGTTTTCATTTACAGATAAACGGAAGAAAGTTAACTCCCGTTTCATGCCGCGCAGCATTTCATACCAAACGACTTAAAAAAAAAAAAAAAAAAGACATTTCAAGGAACCGTAGGGTGCCGTCAGCAGCGGCTGTGTGGCGTCTCAGGAATGTTCTAGTCGAACAAAAGAGCAGAACAAGATTGCTCAGGAATGTTAATGTTCATGTGAAACAATTAAACGTTCCACAGTTACACCGTGTGGTTGCCCACACACCCAGGGTGCAACCTGCTTCTACGTTCACACGACGTCGAGCACGGAACACAAAAAGGTCCTCATGTCATTGATCTCGTGGATGTGTGCACATGGAACGAGCAGCACAGAGCTTTACGGTACTGTTTTGGACTAGACGTGCGCAGCTACCTGGGTTCATACCCCTGAGACAAAGCGCTGTTTGGACCAAGAGTGGAGTTCATTTGTCAATTTCTACACCGTATGCACCCCGCGGTCACTGCCGAGCGTTTGGCTACACCCTAAAGTAATGCCGCAGATGTGCGACTTAGTTAAAAATGAGTGAACGGACTGCATCGGGAGACAAAGAACCGACACCACCGGCTTCGCAGTCTACATCATTAGATCTAATCGCTAGACGTGGCTCGGCTTGGAAGAAAACGGATGATGCTCACAAGGACTGTGTGGGAAATCGGTCGCATTTTTCAGTCGCAGATTAATTTTTCAAGTCGAAATAAAACGGTGGTAATCATTGTAAACGCAGTTTATAAAGTCAGTCTTTTTCCAGTCTCACCGTGTTTAATATGTTCCTGTGTTTAATATGTTCCTGTGTTTAATATGTTCCTGTGTTTAATATGAGCCTTGGCTCATGCTGCTCTCTTCCGCACCAAATGGGAAGCCGCTCAGGAAGCGAGAACGTGAATTTGTCTCCAAAACGGACTTTGAAAAAGTGTTTTGACATTTGGACTCTGACCTCGTTATGTCGCCCTCCCTCCACCCAATCTCGCCCCCTATGATGGCAGGACCCATTTCCCTCCTCCATTCACCTTACCCTGACAAGCCGCCATCCTCGGCTCTCGCCCTCGCCCTCGCCCTCGCCATTCACACCCTAATGTGACCAATGTCTTGCCAGCCATTCAAATCTGCCCCTTCAGTTCCCCCGAGTTCTCAGCGAGATATGCACTGCCACAGAATCGTCTAATTATCGTCAGTAAAATCCCCGAAAATACTGCCATATCGTATCACACACCCCTAATCGATACGCTTGTATTCTATTAGAACCTTTTCAACCATTTAGGTCCCCGGGCAAACAAATCAGTCACGTGACTAACCCTGTAACGCTTTGTCGTCACGTAAGGATCTGCAGCTAGTTCGCTAAATTAGTTCACTCTCACACTTTGTGCAATTCACATTCCGTTTGTGGTTCCAGTTTTGATCTTTTTTGTACTGCTCCTGCCTGCTGATTGATCGAGATTTCAAAAGGGTTTTATTCCAGTGCCAAGTCAACATGGCCTAAACTTGCCCTCATTCCTCCTGCTGACATTAAAACTTTATGGTCTTAATATGGAAGGGTGTGATCTGACCATATCAGTTAATTGAGACCTTTGTACCCAAATCATGTTTGCAAACTATAAACGGCAGGACTGGTTAACCAAGATATATTGACCTGCAAAAGTTACCAGAGCAATAACGGAAATGTTTACCCTAAAGGCATTCATATAAATGTGAAGTTACAGATAAATACATGTAACTGACGGCTTAGAATACAATATGTAACCTGAACAAAATAGTTACATATGTATTTTTTTAAAAGCAACACTTTCATTTTTGCTCCCAATTTTCATGAGCTGAACTCAAAGATCTGAGATTTTTCGTCCATGTACCCAAAAGGTCTTTTCTCTCTTAAATATCGGGACTGTGGTGGTCTAGAGGTTAAGGTACTGGACTATGGACCAGAAGGTCCAGGATTCAAATCCCACCTCTGCCTGAGCAAGGCTTTTAACCCACCATTGCCCGGATTGTACGAACTGCATAAACTGTAAGTCGCTCTGGATACGGCTCTGCTAAATGCCCTAAATGTAATGTAATGCCGTGTGAATGCTGTTCACAAATTTCTAAAGGTTAGTGAGCACTTTTACTATCCATCCACCTGACAGGTGTGGCATATCAAGATGCTGATCAGACAGCGTGATTACTGCACAGGTGGACCTTAGGCTGGCCACAAATAAAAGGTCACGAGAAAAAGCACGATGCCAAAGATGTGGCAGTCGGCGTGCTGACTGCAGGAACGTCCACCAGAGCTGCTGCCCATGGATTTCTCTAACAGAAGACGTCCCTGCAGGCCCAGGACCAGCCCAGGACCTCCACATCGAGCATCGTCCCCTCCAAAATCAGCGGAGACCATTTGAGATCAGCTGCTCCAACAATCGGTTTGCATAAGCAAAACATTTCCGCACAAACGCTCAGAAGGTGTCTCAGAGAAGCTCAACTGCATGCTCGTCCTCCTCATCGGGGTCTCCGCCAGGAAGCAGTTTGTTATCTTAGCCCACTTCAGTGGGCACATGCTCACTCAAGCCCCTCTACGAGGATCTAAGAAAAGCTGCACCCCCTGCCAGGGCGCGCAGACACACAAACCAAAAGAATCAAAAGGAAGATAACGTGATTAAGTGCAAATATTGGCATCAAATAACGCGACTTAAGCGTTCGTCCCTTTCTCTTGGCTTTCTTGACAGTTTTTTTTCTTCCATTTTATATCTATTAAATGTTTTCCTTTTCTTTTTTTCGAAACACAAACATTTAGCTAAAATCACACACGAGCTCGTTAAGAACCTTTTAAATAACGATACACGGACGTTTTGCGGCTGGTGTGTTGCTTAAACGTTATTCAACATAAGCAAAGTGTACTAGGACCAACTCTAGGGTACCCCAGAGCGGACGCCTGGTGTGATCCGCTCGTTTGTAATTTCTCGTTTCGATTGTTGGAACGTTCTTCTAGCTAGATGTTGGGGTAGGTCCATGAAGAAACTACAGGAGGTTCAGAATGCAGCAGCTCCAGTTTTAACTAGAACTAAAAGGTTTGATCATATTAATCCTAGCAGTTGAGGTACTGGACTTTGGAGCTCATGGTCAAGGGTTCGAATCCCACCTCTGCCAAGCTGCCACAGTAAAGCAACCTAAACCCTTAGCCCACCATTGCTTGGATTGTTAGACTGTATGAGTTGTAAGACGCTCTGGATAAGGGCGTCCGCTAAATGATATAAATGTAATCCTACACTGGCTACCAATTAAATATTATATTAATTACAGAATACTTTTACTAACATACATATTACTACATGGTCTGGCTCCAGAGTGTTCACAGGATGCAGGGTTAATTAAAATCAGAGTCCCTTAAATAAAAGGAGATCACGGCGGGCAGGAAAGCGTTTTCTTATAAAGCCAAGAATCCTCCTGAATCTGTTCGTGTTCAAGTCTAGATTCAAAACACGCATTTATGTAGAGATAGTACAGATAATGAGTAATGATTTAACATTAATTAATATAATAATCATTTAACACTACATTCTCCCACAGATAATTAATAATAATTTAACACTAAATTCTCCTACAGATAATTAATAATTAATTATATTTTAACACTAAATACTCCTAAAGATAATTAATAATTAATTATAATTTAACACTAAATACTCCTAAAGATAATTAATAATTAATTATAATTTCACAGTAAATACTTCTACAGATAATTAATAATTAACTATAATTTAACACTAAATTCTCCCACAAATAATGAATAATTAATTATATTTTAACACTAAATTCTCCTAAAGATAATTAATAACTAATTATAATTGAACAAAATCCTCCCAGAGATAATGAATAATTAATTATAATTAAACACCTTTTAGATTTAAAACATATATTTATTTACTCAGGCTTTTGATTTTTCTTTTTATATGTTAACTGCATTTCCCATTATTGTTCTCAGGTTCGAGGCCAAATGCCGGCACGCCGGACGATGCCGCTCCCGCCGGACGTGCCGAAAATCAAAATGAAAAATCCCCCAACTTAAATATCCCCTAATTATTGTGAGCAGTCTCGTATGTACGTGTGTGTGTAATTTGAGTAAAACTGATTTATTTTAATTATACACCAGGCCACCCAGAGAAAATGGTTCCGCTCAAGGTTTCTGAATCTAAGGGAGTTTTTCCTTGCCACTCTCTTGCTCAAAAAGGCTTTTTTTTTTTCCAAAAAAAAAAAAAAATTTTTTTGGTCCGTTACTCTCTGTTAAGCTGCTCCGAGACAATGTCCATTATAAAAAGGCGTTGTGTGAATGAATTTGAATTGAATTGATGTCTGGTCGTTCCCAGGCCCCAGGCTAGCTCGGTTACACAAGTTAAACGTTAGTATTGTGTTGCTTATTGTGTAACTAATACAATATCAGCACTATTCATTCACTTTCACAAATGAAAGGGCGACCATCAATTATCGATCAAAAGGAATCGCAGTGCTCGTTTCGAATAAAGAAAAGAAAAGAAGCTTTAAAATTCGAGAGGAAAAATACAACACACGCAAACAACCCAACCCACACACACACACACACGCACGCACGCAGACACGCAGACACACGCAGACAAAGTGAATTGTACCCCCCACGGTGATCCCTAAATCAAGTCCTTACTGGAGTAGAACTTAATTAAATGACCCACAGGTGCTCTGACATCAGGACATTTAAGGACCTGCACCAGAGTTTGATGGTACACGCTAGCAGAAAATCACACAGGTTTAGTTATTCCAAGTCCTCAAGACCTAAAGATGGCGTTAATAGATAGGGAGTTTTTCCTTTCCACTGTCGCCATAGGCTTGCTCAGACTGGGACTGGCCTTTTTTTTTAGATAATACACTGTTGTAAAGCTGCTTTGAGACAATGCTCCATTGTAAAAAGCGCTGTATAAATAAATTTTGATTGATTGATGATTTTGGACAATCCTGCTCGCACCTATGCAACGTGTAGTTCTAGCCAACAAAACGCAACTTTTTAGGTGGATGCTTTTATTCTGAATCTGTTTGTATCAGTCATAGCTTAGATGTAACAGCACAAATTAATTAGTTATTATTTATTTTTTGCCATCATGTCAGCATCAGTGGCTATTCTCAAGACCGGTGCAGGGTTACAACCATCAGTTAGCCTTTCAGCTTCTATTAAAACAGGACGGGGCATGGACAGGATCAGATTGTCCAGCAGTTCCTGTGGGATCCTCTTCATAGTCATTTTGAAATATCTCCTAATTTTTGTGAGCAATGGATTTAAAAGTAAACCCCTTATACCACCCAATGGAAGCCTATTAATTTTATGGTAGCAAATGGAAATTCTGTGTGGCTGATTTTAATGAGTTGAGATGCTGCGATTAAACACATGGCCAACAAACCATTGTCAAAAGCCTGCATGGTGTAAAAATACCAACCTAGAACCTAGTCAAACAAAACGACTGCCAATATTAATTTCACGTTACAACACCAATAATAGGAACAATTTAAAATATGTCTTGTAACGGCTAGTTCCACGCAAATGCCATTTATTTGCATTTTGGGTCCATTCAAGCCCAGCAGCTTCACATTCTTACCGCTACAAGCTCAAGGGTCTGAGCAGCCTGGAACATCATGTTGGGCCAAGAGGATACACCGTACTGAAGCACATGGGTATTTGGAATTCAAACTACCATATGCATTTTACAGGCATTCTCTGTCTTACTGTCGTACAGCAGAGAAAATGGTAAGCCAGACCCAGGAAACCGAATGACTCTTTACACATTATAACCCCTGCTTTTGCAGGTCATGGTCACAGGGAGACCATCTCCAAGAGTATAGTGCAGGTCTCAGGATGCCAGTCCATCACAGCAGCGGCAGCAATTAGTGCTACGGTCCCTGTGTATGATGACCAACCTGATCCAACCATCACATGACGGCTACCAACTTAAGCCACCTGAATATGTTTAATAAATGTAAAAGGAAGATTCCATTCACAAAGTGAATTTAAGCTAGAGCGTGGACCAGGTTAAACAGAGGTAAACTGTGTGAAATGTGACAGTTTTAAACATAAAAGGTTAACATTTAATGAGAGGGGTAAATTTTCCCCAGCATTGTGGCCAATTTTAAAATACCTAATAATTCCCAAACGTAAACAGTCCATCAGTAAACCATCATATATTAATACATGTTGATGTTCTTCTACTAAGTGGAATCACTTTTCACTGTACGAGTCCTGTGCTAGAAATATAAGTAAAAAACTTTCGAGACGTAATTAAGATAAAAAAAATCAATACAAAATATTTATTGTTTGAGAATAATGATTAATTTGTCACCGTCACCAAACAAGTTTAAACTGTGCTTTTATTTTCTACTATAAAGTCAACAGCCTTTGATTGCTTTCTCAGATCAGAAAACTAATTGTCCACAGAGATCACACCATTTCTACAGGATTGGTGAAGAGAAATTAGATTAGACCATAAGGCGAAAGCTTTAAACCAGTAAACAGAATCTAAACGGTCAAATGTTGTAGTACAGCACATATCGCTCTGCCTCAGGCAGCAGCTCCTCTACTCAGTCCTCGAGGCCATCTCACTAGTCCATGTTTTGTTTTATTATAATTACCAAAACAACAAGAACAGAAGAAATACAGAACATTGCGATACAAAAGAAGAAATCTTGGGAGGAAAAGGTGCTTAAAGTTTAATGCGCAAGCTGTTTCAAAAGGAGTGTGTGGATCTGGAAGCGGATGTGCAGGGGTGAGCAGGTCCCAACCAAGGAGTAACATCAAAGTCAGAGTCCTCCTCGGATGAACCAGAAGCTTTTCGACTAAAGCAAGGATTGTGGAGAGAGACAGAAAGCAAAGGAGAGGAGAAAATTAGAGAGAGGACAAAAGGGAAAGAGTAAAGCCATGAAATACTGAAAACGGTGACAACAAGTAGGATGAAGAATCAGTGAGTCAAGATTTTATTTATTGTTCCAGTATTTAAATAATTTAACTAATTTAGTCTAATATATTAATTAGCCACATTATAGCCCAGATTATAAATCCCCCAAAACCAACAATGGTTTATTTGCATTTGCATGACTTCATTCAGCCTGTTTAAGTGTTGGTGTTGCTTATTTCTGGGGTTCAAAAGCCTATCCCCGAATAAGCAAGGCACAGGCCAGCACCGGTCCTTTGTAAGGGCTATCAGGTTTTGCCGTTTCAACCCCCATTCCCCTCAACATAGGCTATTGCACCCCTGACCCTGACATATACCACCGCTGGAACTGGATCCCAAGCATGTTAAAACTCTGCCTTGTCTGGTCAAGGTCACCCTGGATGGGTGGGCAGGGGGCGCTGCTCCAGTGTACCACAAGAGATTCTGCTAATCTGATTGCGGCAATCAATTTGAGACAATTCTGGTCTTCTTTCATATGCTAATGCTACATGACCACCTTCCCACTGGAAAAGCCTGCCCTTGATCCAGTATGGCAGCTTTCAAAATGGAGACCATGTTCAGGACATAGCCCAAAATCTATGCACCCATTACTTGCTGGGGAATTCAGATACGTCAATTTCCTGTTTGTTTCTGAAATACAGAGGTGACCTGTTGCTTTTGACTCACCCTGTATTATATATAACTTTTCTATGTAAAAAAAAAAAAAAAAATGATCATGACACCGTGCATTCAAATAGCACTCAAAAAGTTACATCTGCTGACAAATGGTCTCTCGAGCAGCGTTATCAGCCAGCTCCACAACCCTGGACCAACCTGAAGCCCTGCATCTTCCTATACCAAGGTCTCTTCTGTGAGCCTAGCCTGATCCGGCTCACGTGAGCGTCTTCCTCAGGAGTCCAGTATTTGGGCAGGAACTTGTCAGAGTCAGCATTACAGGAAGTCTGATGGGTGGCCTGAAGCACCCTGCGAGCGTAGAGGTCGTCCTGGACGGGGTCGGCAGAGCCTCGGCCCTCATCTGATTCACTTGAGGACTCGTTCCACACTCTCAGCAGAAACTCATCCACCCTAGCACTTGGGTCGTCGCCTTGACCGTTTATGGCGTCGTGCAGGTGAGATGTGCAGCTGTCTGGAACGGAGCTGTCCATGCGAGACGGAGATATTCCCTTTTATTACGAAACAACATCAGGAGGGAAAAGTACGTGCTCATGCAACGCTGTAGTATTGCATACCGCCGTAATGCCGCATTCATTAGAAGGTTAGCTGAACACGAGTCACACCGAGGTTAATGGTTCAGGCTGAGATGAATGCTGAGATGCAGGTTAGCAAAACGACTAAATCGGTAAAATCGCCTTCCATTGAAGTGCCAACGGAAGGGAAGGGCGAAGAACAGTTTATCAAGATAAGTCTCACCAGGAGTTAATAAAGCAGCAAATACAACCACACACTAGAGTCACACGTAAACAGAAGCTGCGTTAGGCTGGCCAAATATAAAAAGTGGTCACTGAGTGAAAACAAATACTAGGAGTTTCACAAAGTTTCCAAGCCACTTTAATATCTGACCTTTGATTTGCTGTTGCGTTTGCCAGCCGTGAGGCATCGGACATGGTGATCCATGACCTCTGAGCACTATCAGTCAGTGAGGGGAACAGTATTGAACTCTTGGTTTTCACTGGGACAGCAAAGTTTGTGGGGGTAGCGCTGGTCCCCGAGCGAAATCGGCGGCTCGCAAGATCGTCCTGTTCAGGGTCAGGCTCTGGCCGGTCGGAGTCAGAATCGGAGTCACTCTGGTAATCTCGCGCCCATTGATGGAAGTCCGAAGCAGGAGGGAGTTCACATAAACAACTCGGGTTTCCACTAGAGCCAACACATGATGCACATCAGACTGAGGATATTTTTTAATCACCTGCCCGTATCTACATTACAATAAGTATTCTGTTGCGCTACTTGCCTGCACACACTTCTAAGCAAATTAAAAATAGAAAAGCCTAAATAAGGGTTGCTATTGACAAACTGAGCATTTTTTCCTTTAGAGACTCAGTTGTTCAGGGTTTTCAAATTAGCACAAACTAATCGCTACATACTATAACTCAAGGGAATAAATGCACAAAACTAGTACTGTATGGGACCCCTTTTTGCCTTCAGAACTGCCTCAGTTCTTCATGGAACGGATTCAACAAGTGCTTAAACTTTCCAAAAATTTCTGACGATCCATGATGCAAAATTCACTTTACCACATCCCAAAGGTGCTCTATTAGATTGAGATCTCAATTTGAGGCTATTTGAGTACAGTACACTGTCATGTTCAAGAAACTAGTTTGAGCTGAATCACATTTTACGTTATTCTGGTGCAAGTATCGACCAGATGACGACACACTGTGCTTATAACAGCATGGACATGGTCAGCAACAATACTCTTGTACACTGCTCACAAAAATGAAAAGATTTTTCAAAATGAATATAAAGAGCATCCCACAAGAACTGCTAGATAATCTGATCCTGTTCATGCCCCGTCACTGTCCGTGTGTTTTGGCGCTCTTGGGTGACCACACACCCTACTCAACAATCAATGTGGGGGCACTTGTCCAGTCTGACATGCTTTTGTTTACCCCCATGAATATATCACTTGCTACTCAATCACAATAATTTCGTTTTTTTCCTTTTTTTAATTGCTGCATATTCATTTTTGGAATGGTCCCTACTTTTTGTCAGCAGTGTATTTAATCTATGCTCATCGGGTATTAAAGCGTTCAAAGTGTGCTAAGAAAAAAATCCCCCAAACCATTGTTCACAGCTCAAGCCATCAATACAAGGCAAGATGGATCCAGATCTTCTTCCAATCTTCGGATGTCCCATTTTGGAGAGTCTGGGCAAACTAGAAGTTCACTTGCTACCTGTTGACAGGTGTAGAACCTGGTGTGGTCTTTTGCAGGAAGTAGCCTTTCGGCTTCAAGGTATGACATGTTGTGCATTCAGAGATGACCCTCAGTTGTCAAATACCTCAGTTGTACAGAGTGGTTATTTGAGTTATTGTTGCCTTTCTATCAGCTTAAACCAGTCTGGCCATTTTCCTCTGACATCAACAAGTCATTTTCACCCAGAAAACTGGATATTCACTGGATATTGTCTCTTGTTCTGCCCATTCTCTGTAAACCCTAGAGTTGACTGTGTCTGAAAATCCCAGTAGATCCAGTTTCTGAAATACTCAGACCAGCTTAGTCTTAGCTTAGCACCACCAACCACGTCACATTCAAAGTCAATTAAATCACATTTCTTCTATTTGAACAAAGGTTTCAAAAGTCATGTGGTTGGCTGATTAGGTATTTGCGTTAACAAGCACACCTAATAAAGTAGCCGGTGAGTCGCGACAGATGCTAGCTAGTTAGCTTTTGTTAAATATGGTTGCCATAGTTTGTTAGGGATTTAATTGTATTCAAGACATTTTTTGGCTTTCAGTTGAATATGCCCATCAAATGCTGAAATTTGATTAAAGTTTTCCCATCCATTTTATCTGCTTAACCCTTTCAGGGCCATAACGATTATACACACAAAAAAAAAAGTTCTCTCAATCCGACATATACATATCGAAACCAGCCTTGTTTATACCAAGTCAGTGACAAACTAAATTATTTCATACAAATTTGACTGCTCTAGGTAGTTTAAATCGGATTTGGTGTCCATATAAATGTATGGGACAAATGTCCCTCAAAAAGTTCATTCTGGACTCGGTCGCCAGAAAGCCGATGTCTAGCTGGAAGCCCAAGTCACAAAGCAGGAACAACCCCAGAGAGAGAGCTGATCCATCGCAGGGCGCACCCACTCGAACACACACACACACACACACACACACACACACACACACACACACACACACACACACACACACACACACACACACACACTTTAGCCATAGTGCTACCATCTGAGCCACTCAAATCTCTACATGTGGTGAATGTAATTGATACAGAATTAGCGAAATGTGCATTGTAACAATTGCACATGCACAGCGTATACTCAGCATAACTGAAAATGTAATCAGGAATACAAGTTTATATGGCTGATATCCAGTTAATTATGGAATAAGTAATTGAAATACAGGTTCTCATTGGTTTATGCTGGCCCGGACAGGACGCGTATACATGCTTATACACTCAAATCAAACATCAGCTGCGTAAAGTCAGTAACATACAGCTTACTTCATAAGTACGTATTTAGTACCTCACGCAATTTATTGAACAATGAAATGAAAGTGAAAAACAAAAAAAAACAATTAGCGTCATCACCACGTTTTTTTCCCCCTCACTAAATTTCCCAACACTCATCTCTTCCTCATCTCACACACTGACGACTTATTTATTTGGGCACGGGAGAGAACCGTTAATACTACTTACCGCTTGCTTAAAGAAATCAAAATTCAAATGGATGAATGGATATTTGTGTGCATTATACGACTCCGATCATAAAGTCAAAAGTACCTGTACATTATTACATGAACTACATGACATTTACATTTCTTTTTACAGCATTTAGCAGATGCCCTTATCCAGAGTGACTTACAACTGATACGGTTTTACAATTCAAGCAGTTGTGGTTTAAGGGCCTTGCTGAAGGACCCCACCGTGGCAGCTTGGAAACAGTGGGATTTGAACCCAAGGCCATTAGGTCCAAAGTCCAGTACCTTAACCGCTAGGCTACCACATATATATTGATTATATTCTTACAATAAAATGAGCTTTAAGTTTGATTTTGATTATGTAAGTGTTTTCAGCATGACTGCACGGATATGCAACATATATTTTATCCCCCTATTTTTGTGAGCAGTATATTAAACGCCTCAGTTTGTGAACTAAATAAATTCAGGGACCTAAACAAATCAGGGGCCACCTTTATCAGCTGATGGTGCTAATGACTACAGATTTCATGTCAATACTCGTTTTCTTCAGTTACACCAAATGTCTTGATGGGTTTTAAACCATTATCTGCATATTCATACACACTGTACACAACAGAGCAGTGGATTACATTAGGAAGTACGTCAAGTGTGATCCTGTACTGATTTAACATACAAGGCCAGATAGCAGAGAGACCTACCTGTGAATTGGGCTGGCAGATTCCCTACCCTTGTCTTGCTGCTCTGCCCGTTTCCTCCTCAGTGCAGCAGGAACATTTCTTCTGTCTCTACCGGCTTCATACTGGGCTCCGTTCCTGTTGCATTCAGACATCCTGAAGCAGTGCTCGGCCTCGGCGTCGCTCCAAACCCCTGACACAGAGAAGCACAAAGACAAATTGAGAACGAATAAGAGACTGACCAGACGTGTACCAGTGCACTTCGTTTTGGGGTCTTTGGGAAACTACACAACGTAAACTATCCAGGCTGTACACACACACACACCCACTTGCATGTGCTCAGAGGATTGGAACGATCTGACACTTACGTGATCAGTGAGAATATGCGTGGAGTGATGAACTTTCATTATCGTGTATTTGTCAGTTATGGCACTACAGCAGGAATGTCACAGTAACACATGCATGTTTATGAAGGCATTTTGACTTTGGACATCAAGTCCTATTTGAATAGTCGAGTTCTAGGTCAGGGGAAGTCTTCACGTCTCCTCAATGACAAATCTCTTGCATTCAGTAATACATGTAACACAACTGCCACAGAATGGGCGAGATACCAGTGGGTTGATTTTACTATGAATCCAGATGTTAGGGTCTGCTTGATAGGGATGGATGGATATAGCAAAGGATGTCACTATGCGATACACACATCTATAGAGACTTACATTTCATACAATCTTACAATCCAAGCAACTCTGGGTTGGCAGAGAGATTATATTTATAATCACTTGGCTCCTATGGTCTCTTTTAAACATAGATTAAACAGATTCAGATGTGACTAAAATGATCAGACTACTGGAGGTAACGTGCCTGTAATTTTCCTAGGGATGCAGGAAGACAAAAAGTTCAGGTTGGAAAGAGCTTTAGGTGGGTGAGTTTAGGTGGATAAACCAAGGTTAATCATTATTTTAGTTACTGCTACAGTGACAATGCACGATAGTATCCACCAGAGGTCAGCCTATATACAAACGGCACAAAAATAAACAGCCTGCATTGTCTCTTCTTTGAAAAAAAGCCAGAAATTGAGAGGTTTTACAAAGCCATATAAGTAGATTCTCCTTGTAATGGAAGCTAAAAAATCCACCCTAACAGCTCTTACCTTCACTGCCTCCTACAAGTGTGCAATCGGATGCCACACTCAAAGTGCGGGACTCCACAGAGTTCAGACTCTCCACAGAGTCCTCCCTCCTGTAGCTCAGCTCACTCCTGTCTGGATAGCAGGGCTCACAAATGGTCTTGGTGCACGATGCCTCGTCTAGAGCCTTCAGGGAAAGCGGAGTTGTAGAAAAGTGCTAGTGATGCCACACATTCACTAATTATCATTTAGCTATACACTAAATAGCCGAATGAGTTTAACACCTAGTCAAAAAAAATAAAGAATAAAAGCAATGAAAACCTTAAATGCTAAAGATTAAGCTTTTACTTGACCAGAGACCTACATCTCCCATTAAGCTCAAACTAACTGGGAACCAGTTTTCAACTACTCAACAACCGGTTGAAGCCATTGCCACTGAGTGAAAGAACTTTGATTTTGCACTGTTGGCTTTGGCAGTTTGTTTACCCAGGACTGTAAGCTTATTATAAATTATACAGGTTATTATGGTTATTTCTGTTTTATACACTTTTCTACATTCATGGTCAAAACCAATTTGATTATTTGAGTTATTGTTGACTTTTGATCAACTTGAATCAATCTGGTTATTCTCCCCTGTCTGCAATATTTTCTCTTCTTTACACCATTCTCAGTAAACTATAGAGATGGCTATGAGAGAAAATCCCAGTAGATCAGCAGTTTCTGAAATATTCAGTTCAGTCCGTCTAGCACCAACAACCACAACATGCTAAAAGTTCATCTTTATTCCTCATTCTGATGCTCACTTGAAATTCAAATGAAATTCAGCCTACATACCTAAAATGCATTGAGCCGTCATGCCACAGACAGATTAGATGTGTTAAGCAGTTGAACAGGTGTATCTAAAAGTGACAGGTTTGTGTGCTTGCTAAATTGTCGATTCACAGTCATTTAGGTAGGCAAAGTTTGAAAAAGTATCAGTATTCCGTTTTTTTAAGTGTCCTCTAGACCAACGATGAAAACGACCATCCAGACAATTAACAGGAAGTCCAAGAGCCAGGCTCCGTCACATGCAGGGTTATGTCAGGGCCCTTTACAAAGAACATTTACACCTCTGACAGCAGCATTAATGCAGAAACGTACAATGAAATTTGAGCAACACAAGATGCTTTCAAAATGACATTTACAGGGACATCCATGCCTTATTCAACAAACCAATGCAAAAATTCAAGCTGCCTTCCCCTTCCCCAAACAAAGAATGTGTGGAAAATTTCAAAATGAAAAAAGTGACGGTGACGTGAGAAAGAATGGCAACATTACCGTCCCAAGTTTTTTTTTTTGTTTTGCAATGTGTTGCAGGCATAAAATGCAGGACTGAATGCTTATCAACAAGAAGTTGAGAACATGAAATACAGTCTGCAATTAATGTCCAATAAATTTTTTTTTAAATCTATTTTTTCCATTTTCTGTACTGATATGGGGTTGTTCTACTCACCTTGGATAAAGCAACACCCAGCAGGCCCTCGAAAGCTTTGAAGTTGAGCTGTGGCCCACTGTAAGAAGAGTCAGCTTGGGCCTTCCTTCCCAGCCAGTATATGGTGATCAGAACCTGAAGAAATGCAGGCGTATAACCACTGAATAAAGCATTTAAAACTTAGGAACCCAACTGAGGAAATGCAGACTGCAGATTAGATGCATTACCCATCCATTTAGAGAAATTATGTATTTAGGTTTAAAGTTATTGTACGAGTTTTAGAACTATATTGCTCACACAACTTCCAAATATATAGCCCATAACGAAAAATCCCCAATTTTTTGTACGCAGTATATTTTCTTTTTTTAAATGCCAATACAGCAATTCTTAGTCAGGATTCTGTCCTCTAATCTTTCAGATTTCATACAAATTCCCTTTCACTGCTGTTAGCCATCAAGCCCATTTTACATCTCCACCACTTGGCACCACTTAGAAGAGCTCTCATTCTGTCCTCCCTGCCTGTTATGAAAGCCTCTTGCATTCCAGTGCGCCTTTTGTTTCTGCTTGGCAGGAAAAACCTTCATTGTTTTGAACCCTCGTCAGCTTTGACTTGTAAAATTCGACAAAAAGAAAAGAAAGACACTTTATGCAATAATGCAGCAATGATAAGCTCGACATGCTTATGCAGAAAAAAAGCAATACAGGCAGGTAAACATTAACGGCATTTGACGCTATGCATCATTGTACTTATAGTAGGGAAATTGTATGCAAAAATGAGTAGTGTGTGTTCGGTTGGCTAGGAGTAATAACGAAGGTCAATGATTTACTTTGTATGTAGGATCTTTAAATGTCATGACTGCTCACGGGGCATTTTCATGACAGGAAAGGTTGTGATAGAGCTTGGTTATGAAGCGGATAGGCTACAGTTCACATCACCGGATGCTTGCATCTGTTGCCTAGGTACCAGTGAGAAATGCGTTTTTAGCTTTGTTAGTGATAGGAACTTAACGAAGGTCAACAATAAACAGCATTCTCAGAAACACAAGTCTATTATCATGTAGGAGATAAACTGTTCTTAAACAAAACGATAACAGAAGAGGCAGAGGAAAAAAAAGCACAGTATGACACCAAACAGTGCTGCTTCCTCCATAAAGGCTGCGTTTAATAGGAGGGCTCTCTTCGGCAGACGCCGTCTCGATTATTCCATGGTCACCTGCCAAAATTTACCAGTGGAGGTCAAATCTCTTCAAAAACAGAGATCTCTCACGTTTGGTAATACATGGATACGGACCAAACAAGTTATGCTCCTGTGTTTTTGTTACGTTTAGCGATGCAGCTGTGGTGGCACAGTCGTGTCCTGTGTTAAACTGATGCTTGATCCAAGGGGCTGTGCGATATGACGATATATATCGTAAAAAAGTCTAGCGTTTGATATTGCGCTCTACTGCAAAATGCATCGTTAAGGCAACGCAAAGAAACATTGAGGAAAGTGAACACAATGTAGAATGGGGTATTTTTAACAGCAACCTGGACAAAAAACAAACTTCTTTTATCGCCATCACATAAATCATGCATAATTCCCGAAGTGTCAAGGTGTTTTTTTTTTTTCCAAAGAAACTCAAGTTCCCTCAATTTAGTAATTTATTCAGTCAAATTAATAATCAGTTTCCTCAAATCATCTGTTCTGACCACAACAGGTAATCTAGTCCAGTAAGGGGCAATAATGTACCTATAATCTATGACATGTCTTTACAATTCATTTACTTATTGATTGCTACTGGTGCCCTTGGATGGATTGGCTCCCTATCTAGGGTTGTTCCTGCACTGTGACCGAAGCAACCAGCTAGACTCAGTCCAGTGAATGAGTAAATGAATGAATGATTACTATTATTGCAATACATTAGCTTGCTTTATTCGTGGTTGACTGTTAAGTTGAAGGAACAGATTATTCTATTGAGGGAACAAATTATTACATTTGGGTAATGAATGATTAAATTAAGAGACAATTTAAGTTTTTAAGAACTTTCTCACCTTGATACTTCAGGGGCTCTTAATTTCAATCGATCGGCTGGTTTTTTTCTTTGTTTGCATTAGTTTTTTGTTTACTGTTATAAACAGTGGTCGGATCAGTCTCATAACAGATTCTCTGCCGGACCACATACTTACGGTGTACGGCAGCTGGACAAACAGAGCCACACATGAACAGCATAGTGCTGTTAATAATGAACAGAATTCAGTTCAATATCTGTAGCTTAAAGAGCTTTAAACATTCAATCAGTCAGTGGTCTGTTTATGAGATCCACTCCTATCACAATAAGGAAGTGTTATATATTTTCAGAGTGCCTTACTTTGGAGCCACATGTAATACTTGAATTATATATATATATATATATATATATATATATATATATATATATAAAGATCACAAAAACAGATCATTGGATTTATTTAAAATAGCAACACTGCTTAATATGTGGATTAGCCATATCTTTCTTTAGCAATTAAAATGCTTCCATCATAACAAAAGGTGAACAAAAATGTTTGTTTGCTGTGATTTATAAATCTTAGACAGAAAAAAAACCTGAAATAGTTGCTTATGTGTAAAATAAAATTGCCGTACTTTTATTAAACCTCTATACATTCATTTTTTATATTTTGTGATTTGCTCAAAACGTTAAGTCTAATTAAATACTAAATAAAAAAATCCTACTAAATAAAAGGAGAAATATAAATATAAGAACATGGCTTATTTGTTAAGTGTATATAATTCAATATGCAGTCTTTGATGTGATCATGTTAATATAAAAAGAACAAAATAATTAGTGAATTAACAGTAATTGTGCTATACAGTTAAAACATACATATGCATTGAATACACACACGCACGCACACACACACACACACACACACGTATGTATACGTTTTTTTCATGTCCTCACA
>JAUZST010035561.1:0-28031 GCA_034779995.1 Parotocinclus haroldoi | reverse complement strand
TGTGTGTGTGTGTGTGTGTGTGTGTGTGTGTGTGTGTGTGTGTGTGTGTGTGTGTGTGTGTGTGTGTGTGGTGTGTATGTGTGTGTGGTGTGTTGTGTGTGTGTATGTGTGTGTGTGAATGCGTGGTGTGTTGTGTGTGTGTGTTTGGTGTGTGTGTGTGTGTTTGTTGTGTGTGTGTGTGTATGTGTGTGTGAATGCGTGGTGTGTGTGTGTGTGTGTGTGTGTGTGTGTGCTTGTGTCTCTAGAGACTGCGTATGTTTGGTCCTATGTTATGTACAGTATATTTCATAATAATATATCCTAAATAAATATTATTAATAAGTATTTATTTTCAAGCTTGGCCATGTATGTGGACAATATAAGCTTTAACACACACACATTTATGGAATGAGTCTTTTATGTAGCAGTGCAACATATTTTTTTCAGGTGAATTTCCAATGCAAGAGGCTATATTAGAAGCACAAGTCGGTGAGAAACTAGGGCATTTCAACTCTGGTGTCCTGCATTCCAAAGACGTAGTTCTTCTTACTAAGATATTCTTCCATTCATGGTCCCACTCATGCTGTTTTTCTGTCATCAGTTCAAGTCTTCATACCATTACTCAGATCACTGAGCCCCTAACTCTACCTCCCCTCCACGCTCATCATCACCATCTCAGGGCTTATAAGGAGTGCTGCACCAACTGGTAAAAGCCAGCTGCAGAAAACATTTCCTGAGGACCTGGGTTCGAGTCCAATGTGAAGTCTCGGGTGGTGTGTTTACAGAACCTGTGATGAGCTGGGGTGTTCCTCTGCCTGTGCCCAGTGAATTTCAGGTGGTTTCCATCCACTCTTTATAACAGACATCCATGTCTCATCTACATTGCTTCATAGCTACGCCTACAGCTTTAGTTAGCACAGGGAACATTAAAAGAGATTTCACTATTACTTTTTCGGAAGTGGAACAGCCCAAAAGCAGGACAAAACAGTGTCAACCTTCTAACCTGTGCATCAATGGCCAATTATCTGTGTGATAATTGAACAAGTTCTCTGAGCAGCATCTGAGGAACCATGCACCCTGCTGGCTGCCTGCTGAACAACACACATGTAAATGATTCTGTGCATGACTGTGCCAAAAACTGAGTGGTTCCTTCTCCCTCTGTCTTACAGTTACCCAGCTGTGTGTGAGTTCCTCCAGAATAATAACTTGTTATCCGTCATCCGAGCACACGAAGCACAAGATGCAGGGTATGGCTTGGAACGTTCTCTCTCTTTCAGCACGTTCTCTTAGTCATATTTGGTAATAAAACCGGTGTGCTTCCATGTGTGCGGATGTTCTGTTACAGTTACCGGATGTACAGGAAGAGTCAGACCACTGGCTTCCCATCACTAATCACTATCTTCTCCGCACCAAACTACCTTGATGTTTACAATAACAAAGGTGGGTAAAGTAGGCAGCATATTGACTTACAGACATATAAACACTAACATATTTGACTACAGCCAGTGTGCTCTGTGTGTGTGTGTGTGTGTATAATCTGTGTTATCTATAATGCACCGTGCGTGGGAGAGGCTGTCAGCATGACTGCCTCCTTCCATGTGGCTTTATGTCTCTTGATGGAACAGGGTCAACAGCTCAGGGGGCTCCGGAACAGGCACACAGACATAAACACACTATTACTGTTTTATTCAGCACTCTACTTTAGAAAAACAGAGCCGTTTGACGACCGCATTATGTTCTGCGAAAAAAAACTTGACTGGAAATTACATAGTCTTTGGCCTTTGTGCTACTGTAAGGTAAATATGAAGGGGTTTTTCAGAAAAAAAACTTCATGCAAACGATACATAAATGCATCCAAAATACAGGTGGAATGCTACCATCTACGTAGCATCTGAAGCCTAACCTTTTATAGGGTACATATGCTAAAAATGTATTAATTCACGGAATAATTAAAATTATAGAAAATACAGTTATGTACTGCAATAACCCTGTGTAAGGAAAAGCCACAACATTTGAAACAAACCGGACAGAGACTCAACGAGTGAATGTGAAACATTTTATGTAGTTATAGGTGAGAGACTATATGAGGTTGAGGTGACCAACTGTTTATGGTCACAACATCTGGAGTTAAAAGACTATTTCTATTTCCTATTATAATTATTATGATTTTTAGACTTCAGTCATTCAAGCAAACGGGGCAGCATGGTGGATCGGTGGGTGGCACCGCTGCCTCACAGTAAGAAGGTCCTGGGTTCAATCCCAGGGTGGAGTGGCCTGAATGCTTTCTGTGTGTAGTCCTCCCTGTGTCTGTGTGGGTTGACTCTGGGTACTCGGGTTTCCTCCCATAGTCCAAAGACATGCGTAGAGAAGCCAAACAAACATTTAAGTGAATAGACTTTGATCAGTTGATAAAACTCATGAGTGTGCACCTATTCACTGAGCTTCTTTTAGACAGTTAAAAGTTGATCAGAATGCCATGTATTTCTGTTACTTCTCCAATCTCTCTTAGTTGGATAGCTGGTTATGGGATTACAATACCCCTTGTGTTATAATGGTAATTCGAAAAGCAGAAATTCAGATTGTGAGGTCTAATAGCAAGCCCAACTGCTTGGTCGGGATTCTCATGTGTGTATTCTTATTCAAGCGGCCGTCCTGAAGTACGAAAATAATGTGATGAACATCCGGCAGTTTAATTGCTCCCCTCACCCCTACTGGCTGCCAAACTTCATGGACGTGTTCACCTGGTCCCTGCCATTTGTGGGAGAGAAAGGTATTGTAATTTACACTGCCACATACAGTCCACATGGGATGCATGTGGCCTCACAAACTGCAATCTGTCATCTGGTCTGTGTCACCAACACTGACCAGGGCACCAGTTAATGACACAGGCACACACAGTCTCACAGTGGTTGTACAGTGCTAATCACCATCTATACAAATAACTGCTAGACATTATGGGGATTACCGGATACACAAAAATTCAGGAGTCTTGATGCCAGGTGCAACAAACACCAACAGACGGATCTCAGATGTGAAATTTGAACTGTGGCAGCTCAGCGCTGCAATCCAATACTCTTCATATCGGGGGTACAATACAAAATATCATGCGAGTTCTATGCAAGTGCTTTTTTTTAACACCAGATGGTCATATATTGAATGTAACATATATGGAGTTCTACAATGAAATCTGGAGAGATTTGAGAGATATGAATAATTTTACAAAAATTGATTGGCCTTGGAACTGCGTTGAGACAATGCTACATTGTAAAAAGCGCTATATAAATAAAATACAATTGAATTGAATTGAATACAAAACGATGACAAGGAGTGCTAAGGAGCCTGAATAATACACGTGGATTTTACAGCAATGCATTACATTTTTTACATTTTCCAAACTGATCTTGTAGTAAAAAGGAATGAAGTATGGTTTTCCGTTATCCAAGTGAGTTTGTGTGAGTATTTTATAACAATAGTGGTGGAGTTGTTCTGTACATGCCCATATAGTCGAGTTCAGTAGAGATATAACCTCTTCTCTGTCCCTTTCAGTCACTGAGATGCTGGTTAACGTTTTGAGTATTTGCTCAGACGACGAGTTAATGAATGACGGAGAGGAGATCTTCGATGGTAAGCCGTGGTGTCTTCACTATGTCTCCATTTTTCATCCATCTCATTAATATCTCCTTAAGGTTGCAGTCGAAAACAGCTTGAAGCTGCCATCATTCTTGAGAAGTTCTCACAGTGTTTCTACAGCAAGTCCTGAATTTGAATGACCCTCCCTGTGGAAAAATGGTTTGAACTTTTGTTTTCCCACAGCCAATGCAGCAGCTGCGAGGAAAGAGGTGATCAGGAACAAGATCCGTGCCATTGGAAAGATGGCCAAGATGTTCTCTGTGCTCAGGTATGAAATGATCATAAAAATGATCATACAAGATTTACTTAATAATAATCATTTAGGTTTAAGGTAGCGCTGGGTAATATGACCTCCAATCAATATCATGATTAACTGAACTCTTTAATTACAATCAGTGAATGAATCTTTTGGTTTTGATATTTTTTTTATTTTATGTCCCCATTGAAAAGGTTTGTGAAAATGCTTAACTGCTAAAACTGGGATATATTTTTCTAATCAAAGAAACCTTATCATTGTGGTTTTTAACACATGGGTTGAATATTTATGGTTCTTTGTTGAATATTACGACCAATTTAAACCCTTTGTTTGTGTGAAGAAAATGGAGGAAATGGAAATGAAAGGAAATAACAGGAAATGAAAGACTGTAAAGCATGCTTGGCATCTGACAGTTCTTTGCTGTCACAGTACAATATGGTGGTTTAAATGACATGCAGCCCTCAGGGACATGTAATCTGTAAACTTCCTTCTGCTATCTTCTATCTACCTGGAAAAACAGAGGTATAGGCAGTTCTCCATATCTGCTGGCCCCACATCCCTCAGACTGCAAATATTAAAAAATAAATGAAGAAGGTTGAACCTTCAATCTGCCAAGTGCACTAGGTGGAACCCACACAAATGAAGTAATGTGTTAGAATGGCTATTTTCATGACAGACACCATCCAAAGCAATGTTTTAGACAGCACTTGCCAAGAAACACACCGCATGGATAATGAATTGATTGGCATCCCATATGCTGCAGCCTCCCGCAAATTCATAGATCGTCACTCTCTCTCCACCACATTGTTCTTAGAATAACTGTTTATACAGAATTTACTATGTATTATGTTATTGTTGTAAGTAATCCAGATATGGTGTAAGGTATATGGGAGGATATGTAGATTACATGGAAATGGTACGACTTGAAGATCCACAGATTCCTGGAACCAATCCCCCTTGGATACAGATGGCTAACCATATTAATGTTGAGTACTAAGTCCGTAATATCATCAGATAATCAGTTGGCGACTGTGCCATTTGGCACTGGTGAGCAGAGGAAGTACGTTTCATCACTGGAGTATTTATAGCAATCACTTATTTCCTCTCATCAGTAGATGGCTTTATACCATTAATTCCTCCCTTTCTTTGTGTGACGTATTGCTTGCTTATGTAACATGGCTATGATGCACATTGATTCAGTCCCCACCGTGAGGGTCACTGAGTCTTGGCCACTGGGGAAGTTCATAGACAGTGCCATTGGGCACAAACCTGGGCTAAAGCATGCCAGGAAATGCCATTCAGAACTGTTAATCCTGAGCATCAATGGGGAAAATCCTGTTTCGAATCATGTGCCTACTACAGTCACACCTCAGCTGGCAGAGGTGAGATATGAATCATGTTGCTCAGGTTTATATCTCTTTTGCCTATCTGGTTTGTATCTCATCTGTATTCCATTAAATCCAGTAGTTGGTAGCTAGCACCATGGAGTCCAAACATTGGTCCCCTAACGTTGGAGAATGTGGCACCCTTAAGTTTGTGTGCAAATATTCATTTTAGGTAAATAAATATTCACATCTCAATGCTCCTCTGTTTCCACATTACGGGTCAGTCTAGTCTTGCCCGTACTCTCTTGTGAGTTCAGATATGCTCTTTCAGCAGAGTGAGGTGAGACTATTAATATTATGTACGTGTCAAGACCAAGACATTGAGTACAAGTCACCATGACATTCAGTAGTGGAGCCTAGACCAAGACCAAGACTGGCCAAGACTGAGATGAGACCAAGACTAGATTAAGATTCTTTTCATCATATAAGACCTAAAAGAAGAAAATGGAAAAAACAAACTAATTACTTTGTATTTCACTTAAAAGCATTATCAATTAGAATATAATAGCCTTGTCAAACTAAGGGAGCGTAATTTTAGATGTGGTCCTTAAAGTCTCTCTTATTGAAATGTGGCCGAATTAGCGTAATGTTTTTTAATGTTATGTCCTGCAGAGAATTTGACCGAAGGGTATGGTGTGTGAGTCACATCAAACACTTATTTGTTTGTGCATTATATAGAGAGGAGAGTGAAAACGTGCTGACTCTGAAAGGCTTGACCCCGACCGGCATGCTGCCGAGTGGAGTGCTGTCTGGTGGAAAACAGACATTGCAGAGTGGTGAGCATACGAGCCTAATAAAACAGCCTTCTATCTTTCTATACCCCTGTCACTACTGTCTCTTCCACCTGTATCTCCATCTGTCCCTCTCTGTGTCCCATGACAAACTCCAGGCTTTGGGGTTGCTTGGCTTTGTGTGTCATGTGTCACCCCAAAGCCTGGATGGCAGTGGGTCAGTTTTCCTACAACAGGTAAACTGGGGTGAATCTGCACCAGATTAAGGATAGGCCAAATGTCCAGATGGGAGAAAGTTTGTGTGTAGATGTGTTTGTGCATGACAAGTTGAACGGCTCTGTGCTCCATAGTCTGGTTTGCCTGCATGTTTTTCACAAGGTTGTCCCTAGCGGCACACTGCTGCTGCCTCTGCTTTACTGCCGTGTGTATGCATGGCTTGATCGAGTGTAACCAGCTGCCCTCCTTTCCCTCCAGCCACCATTGAAGCCATTGAAGCCATCGAGACAGAAGCAAAGGACGGAGAAGGTAATTCCAGGACATGCATTTGGGCTTAGCACCAAGCTGTCCACTGCCACCATCAGCTCACATGTCATAGAAGAGAAAATGATGTAGAAGAAGTCAATTATTTATTGATATTTGGATGGGATTCGTTTTGCACAAGGAGATGGGATAAAGTAACTGCAATCTATGGCCAAATGCTAAATAAGGGTTCAAGACGCAGTCAGAACCAGTTATCATGAGTGTAGGGTCCAGTATCAAAGTTCAGTGAAAGTAAACATTATTAAAAGAACAAGGTAAACATAGTAGTCCATAATTCAGTTAATACAGTAAATGCAGTGATTAGGTCAAAGCATTAAGAGACAATCTGGAAAATTTTGTGAATAATGCAAGCATAATAATAATAATAATAATAATAATAATAATAATAATAATAATAAACCTAACTTAACTATAGTTTAAAGAGAGATAGGAGCAAGAACGGCAAGACAAAGGCAACACATTTCAGAGAGAAGGGGCAGCATTGTTATATATCCTACTACCCATGATGGACATTCTATATATTGGAACATAGAGCAGACCACAATTAGAAGATTGGGAATTGCAAGAAGGAAGTCGGGGAAGAAGCAGCTACAAAAAGGATTATAAAGTTAAGCAGAAGAATTTTATACTGGATCCTTTTTTGCTAGTGGTAACCATTGTAGCTGTTGGCGGAGGAGAGTGATATGAACAAATTTGACTCAGATGTTGGAGAGGGCAGAGAGACTTGGCAGGTAAACCATAGAGCAGTGAATTATGGTAGTCCAGTTTTCACAGAGCAAAGATGTGAAACATTACACACATGAACACTTTCATAAAAGATTGAATGTGAGGAATTAGTAAAATGCAAGAAGCAAAGATGATACCCACATTACACACCAGTGCTCCAGGGCCCACAGTAGTATGACAAGTAAGACAGAGCAGTTTATAAGTGAACTGACAGTCGACTAACTGCGAATGTGAGAAGCTCAGCTGGGGGTGTAGTCCAGGATATACGCAGGTAAAATGTAAGTACTTTGCTTTAATTCAAGATACGTTTTGAGATGTTACTCTACAGAAGTGAAATTATTTGGCCGTATTGGCAGATATATTCATTCTTTCAGGCAACTCTATTTGTATTTGTTAAATTGGTCAAAATGACCAGAATGAGGTTGAATGCTTTTGCAGTAGTGCTATGATGACAAAGTCAAATTTTGGCCTGTGGTGTCACAGTGTTCAAATCTTGAAAATATTTTTAAAATAATCTACTTATTCGTCATGAGAGTAGTATTTTTGTGTCATGGCAACATGGAAATGTGTACATCATGTAGCCATTCACATATTCATTATACATAAATCTCTATATGTCTTTGCTCGACATATTTTTTCTGTAGGACTTTACTTCATGGCTATATATATTCAATAAACTAATCTCATCCAAATAGCTCTTAAGAAAGGGCAAAGCAGATATCTGGGATCTGTCTATTACTGTCTTTAAATGTGTTTCTTTTAATATGAAATACTATATAGATATTATTATTCAAAAGTCTTAGTCCACTATTTCATTTCATGTCTGTTTTGATTTGTTTTAGCAATGGTATAATGACCATATACGATTATTTCTCTGTCACTTTAGTTATTAGAATACAACCAGAAAATATAGGAAATGTGTTTGGAGATTAAAAAATCGTACACAAATCTGAAAAACAGCCACTATAGCAGCAAGAATTTAGTGTGAATTCCCTTTAGACTTAAGCAAAAACATATGGAAACTTCACTGGGATGCCAGGTTGACCATTCTACAGTCAGATGAAGCTTGATCAGGAATGGTTGTTTTGGAAGGATAGCTACCAAGAAGTCACATTTTTTGGAATGGGAGCAGGTTAACCAGGCTAAGATTTGAATGAATATCAGTGGGTAATGTATCGTTGACATTGTTACATATGGCCATTATACCATTGAGAAAAACAACAAATCACATAGTGGCCTAAGACTTTATATTTGTAGTACTATATAACTTACATAAATGTAAGACTTTTAAAGTAAATAGGTCAATTTTTGGTACAGCTAATGTGGGATGGTATATTTATCTGGTTATATATTGAGTCAAAGGAATGTTTAAGTAAAAAGAGTTTTCATCTGTACCAGATATTTTCAGTGCCCTTTTACAGCGATAACAGCACAGCAAGTGAAAAGTATGCACTCTGTATGCATGATGGTTTGAGATGGTGTTTATCAAAAGGCATGATTACTCATGTTGGTTGGAGTGCTGTATTGCTGAGGCAACTCTTGGTGGAGCATGCTGAAACTCTTAGCCAACCAGAATGGATTAGCAAGCCCACCTCAACAACTCACAGACGGATACACGGTCACATTAAAGGTCACTACTTCCTCTGCATTCCGGTGTTGATACAGGAAGGTCTGGTTGCATAAAACAGACGATGGAGGCGGGAAATGGGTTTAATATCCTGAAATGGGTTGTTCCCCAATGAAAGCTGCATACTTCTTCTATTCAATGTTGTTTGCAACCAAGTCAGGTCATGTACTCAACATTTATTTGTCAGGATAAATAGATGTACATATATAAATATTTGTTTACCAAAATGAGTTGTGGCGCCTTGGCGGTATAGTGACTGGGTTTTTTTTTGTTATGGGTTTTATTTGCCTCTTTGGTATATCGCCACCGACTATACCGGATTATGTACCCTGTTTACAATTTTTAATTGTATTTAGAGTGTTAGTGTTTAAAGTCGGAATGTTTGTTGCATTTGGCAGTAAAAAAAATTAAAAGAGAAAGCCGAGGTCCCCAAGTCTCCACGCTCGTCACCTTTTTGCTCATTTTAGTTGTAACATGCCCTAGATATGGGCATCTGTTAAATAAAATAATGTATATATAAGCATAGAACATGATTATCTGATGGTCAATTCATAGAATTTCATGTATGCCATTAGATTTGAACAGGATTCTGCAATAATACTTAAAAAAACAGTGAAAGCTTATTATCAGATTAAATAGCAAAGTGGTGTAAGTTTTTACTACCCTACACTACTTTTAAGTAGAATTACTAAGAAAAGTTTAAACTCGCTTGGTGTCTGGATCTCTACCAAGCCATTTAGAAACTTATGACATGACACGGTTAAAAACATCCCAGTGAGAGAATGATTATATACAATGTGTGTGTGGTGTCTGGTGGATTCTCTGCAACCTGGCAACCTGTGTTTGAGTCCCAGCGGTGCCTCTCAGCTGGGTCAGGTGTCACATGCAGACACACTATTCTGTGACCTGCACTCTTCTCCTGTGCACTGTGTCATCTGTGATAGCGAGACACCACTGCCATAAACCTGACCAGGATAGGCATGTTTTAAATTCGACAGCTTTGAAAGAAAGCCTTAGTGAAACTGCTTCTCATTTTGTTCTGTGCTTCTCCACAGCTATCCGCGGATTCTCTCCACAGCACAAGATCAGCAGCTTTGAGGAGGCTAAAGGTCTTGACCGCATCAACGAGCGCATGCCTCCTCGCAAGGACGGCGTCAACCATGTGGGTCATTCCATGGGCAAAATGAACATGTCCGAGGCCAACGGCACCGACGACAACAGCAACGTTCAGTGATGTGTCGGCAAACAGCAATGCCTGCATGCTCTTGCCCGTGCCACTGCTCTGTTGAGTGGCAGGATATCGCCAAACCTGAAAATTTAAGGCCTCCTGAAACAACTGAACACAAACAACATAAAAAAACTACATATGCATCCACTACTGCTCCAAAATCTAATTAGTGAAGCAAACTATCCAAGTTGAAATCTGACATGGAAGTGGGTGTAAGGCGGTCTTACTTTTCCGCTGCCAGTTTACTGTATGCGGGCAAAGTTCTGCCGTTCTTTGGGGTGCGATGAACAGGGTAGGGTAGGGTAGGGTAAAGCGGGAGGGTTATAGGGTTGTAAGTTTAGCCAGGGAGAAGGGGTAATGTAGGTCAAGGGTTGGAAATGTCTTTATCAATTCATTTCTGACTCCACCCATTCACCAAGTGTGTGGAAGGCGGTCTCACTTTTTTGCTGCCAGTTTACTCTGTGCGGGTTTCTCGTTATTAAGGCAAAATTGCACCGTTCTTTGGGGTGGTGACGAACAAGGTAAGTGTTGTGGTCTTTAGGGTTGTGGGCATTGCTGGGGAGAACGGGTAATGTTAGTCAAGGGCTGGAAATGTGTTTATCAATTCATATCTGACTCCACCCATACACCAAGTGGGCGGGGACTAGGGATTTAGAAATCTCTCTCAAGCCTGATCCATCGCAGCTCATCGGTGGGGGTGACCAGCCAGTACCAATGCCACGCACACATTTGAATTTTGTGATTGATGAGTTTCCTTTATGAGCCAATCTCATCACGAAGCGATCGCACTGTTCGACATTTTGCTACTAGTATTAATGAAAGCTGAAATGACGAAAACAGAAACGTTTTTAAGAAAGGACATTTGAAGAGAAAAGCGTGCATTTTATTGCCTGCAATGCAATCTTACCTGAGTATTTTTATTTGACTTTTTTTCTTTTTTAAGTTGGTAAGATGCCATAAAGTCAGGTTGGCGTGACAAGCTTGCGTACGTTGGCTGTGGACTCATTAAGCGCAGCATCTGTGGTTTGGCGCAAAGACTGATGATGCGAGGGGCATGCAGTGAGAGTTTTGTTGGCAGCACCTACTTGATTGTTTCTCACCTGCCTGTAACTCGAGAGAATGCACATAGTATGTTTCGCAAGTCAAGTAAATCTATATATAAGTAAATATATATAAATAATATAATGAATAATAATGATGGACATATTCGAGGAAAATTTTTAACAGCATCCATGGTATGGAACGCATCAGTGCATGCAATTAAGTTCCTTATTGATATGTGAAATTATATTCGTGATGTGTTTCAATATAGTAGATTTGAATTATTGCCCTCTTCAGATTATATTTGTAAAGTTCACATTACTTTGTTTTTTTAAATATCTATATACAGTATATATATATTTGATTTTTTTGTAATCTATTATTCTGTCTTCAATTGCTGTTATTTTTCATTTTTCTTATTCGCATTATTTTGTTATGGTTAATTTTATTTTTGTATTGCTTTGCTGTACAGGCACTGGCGCTCTTTTTTTTTGAGGTGTGAAGCCTTGTGTTTTTTTTTTCTTGTTCAGTTGGTGTACAGAAGTTGTTCAATAGCGTGAATGAACATATTATTCAGTGAAAAGCAACATTCAGGCTGCCAAAGCATGATCGCATGGTTTATTCACATGTAAACAAATTGGACACACTAAAAATCCTGTGTCTCACTTTGAAGGAAAACTATATTCTCATTCTAATTCTTGATGATATTCTTCTTATTCTTACAATTAAGCTTACAGTTCTTTTTCCCACTCTTTTCTGATCCTTGTTTGGTCCAGATGTGGTTTATTTTAAGGAAGGCGTTTAATGGATTTTAACTTGTGACTATTTTTTTCTTGCAATTTTCTCTTGAACTAAGTTTTGGCATTTGACTTCCTAAATGACGACACACATTGTAAGCATGCCCTATGGGACAAATCACTTTTTTACTCTTGAATAAAATATGCATGAACTACATTGTGTCATCTTTCTGTACTGTATAGCACATCCTCGTAAAGAGGAAAGGTAAAGAGTTAAAGCTACCTGATATATGATTTGAACAGATTGCCTACAATTAGGAAGAATGCTCTCATTAGCTTTAATGTCTAGTTTCATTGTCACCTGTGAGTAATTCTGACATGTTGGGTTAGGACGCTTTCAAGGCTGACTTGCATTATATGTAAACTAGTTCCATGACACTAGTTGTGTTTACATAGTGATGTAGTCACTTAATTCTTACAAACTGGCAGTGATTTATAGTAACACTGACACATATTACTGTTCCATAAATAAAGGTAAAATTAAAATTTATACAATTACTTACTATATATTTACTATGAAGATAATTTACATATACATAAACCAATGGCCCTAATGCCTGGGGCAACGGTAGAAAACAAAATCTTCCTAAATGTCCAAGGGACCCAACCTCCTTGGGCAGCCTAGATGTTATATGCAAGAATTAAACTTTTAGTTAATTAGGTTATGTATGTTAAAAATTATGTAATTATTACGTTTGTAGAACTTGTTTGAATAAACAGAAGATAAATAATATAGGGAAATAAAATAGAGAACCTATTTTAAAATATATAAATACATGCATTTAAATAAATAATATATAGACTATAATAATTTATAGATAATACAATATTATTATGGGGGGCAGGGAGACTCGCTGCCATCCCACAGCGTGAATGTAATGGGTTTGATCCCATGTGGAGCTTTATGGATCCTTTCTTTGTGAAGCCCACAAGTCCTCCCTGTTTCAACCTGGGTTTACTCTGGGTGCTCTGGTTTCCAAAACAAAAGTATAGAATTGTTATAAAGAGTCATAACACAACTGTGTGTCCAAATCAGTCTGTCACTTTTACCAACTTGACATGTATTTTGTCAAAGGCAGGCTTTATGATGGCATGAACAAGAACAAATGCAAGTTTTGGAATGACATTGGTATGTTAGAGTTTTCAGTTTTTCATATTTTATACACTATAATATTTCAAGTATCATTAGCCAGTGTGAATCACAAACACTTTCACAAGAGAGGGCTGATTTTCCATAAGAATATGGCATCTGCTTCCTGCCATTCTCCCACAGGAAGCTGAAATGTAGTCATGTTCTGCCAGCCTCTCCCTCAAACCAAGACTGTACACACTTACAAATAGACATAGACACAGTTATAGAACTATACTATACACTATAGAGCAGTTAGTACAGAGACTCACACATTCAAACAGTTTAAAAGTTCTGTTGGGTACATCTTTATATATAGTCACAATTTTTGGACTAGTCATGGCTGTCGTCTTAGGTCCATCTATTTTTCTCTGCTTGACTCCATTAATCATCATAGCGGGTAAGTCTGAGACACAAGAAATGTATTATGGTGTATGGTGCAATAGATTCGCTAAATATTAAAATATAGTCATTTTCACACAGCGAAAAAGTGTCTGGGAAAAGTGAATATAGAGAAAGGTCTGGATCTGTATCGTGTACCCGATAAGTGCTGCCCCCAAGTGACATTTGATGTTATCCCTCCCCATGGCTGTGTTGCCAATATTAAAAAACATTTAAGTTTGTGAAGATTTAACATGGATGATCCTCTGAATCTGAATTTATTTATCATTTTAGTGCTGTATATTGTAACACTGTGCTACAAAATGTTGATTTCCATTCTAGTTCCACTGGAGACTAACAGTTCTTCAGTGAGCCTTAACTCTACTCTTTCTATCAGTACATCAGGTAAGTTATCGATGTGATTTATCGTGCAATTATTGTGTATCGTGTTACTCTCCAGAAACAATTCAATGGTAATTGTAGCAAATCAGAGCTATTCTAGTGAACTGTTCACTGCCTATGACTCACAAGGAAGAAATATGTCAATTTTTCAGATTTGTTTCATACCTCTTTCTGGTAAACCAAAAGCATTACAATCTAGCCCAACTTATCTGATTATTAACAATTTATTTCCATTCACTTACTCAAAGTTCACTTATTTAGCTGTGGAGTTAAAGCGTGACTAATTTTAAGCATGAATAATTGCACCAAATCTAATGTTTTCTACAATATAGATGTTTGATATTGTTTCTTGTATGTATTCTACATGTGTTTGAGCAAAATATTGTGTATAGTGTTTTCTTTGGAGAACATTATATTAAGTTAATTTTCATTTCAGTTCCACAAGAAAGTACTTCAGTGAACAGTACTTCAGTGGACCTTAATGTTACTCAGCACTTAACCAGCAGTCTCGGTGAGTTGAGATTTTATTTATTTATATTCACTTTATTTTAGAATTCAATGCCGTTTCTACAGTAAAGCTGCTAATATATGGTAATCGTAGTAACTCGGTACTACTGTGGTGAACTGTATAGGGCGTAAAACCCATTAAGATGGCTTGTGTAAAAATATGGAGACATAAAACTCTATATGTCTAGAAATATTCTCATTAATAAGTATAATATGATGTACATTGCAGGACAAACAACATGGATCACCCCAACATCAACTATATTGAATTCTCAAACACACATCCCTACAACAAAACCAAGCCAAACTACTTCCTTCCCTGCTGTGACTTCTAAATCAGGTCTGACTCAGTCCATTCTTCTAAGAACACTGATTGACAAATCATATATTAAGATTTCTATTCCATTTTAATTTCAAGTTCTCTTTAGACCTTTCAAGACCTTGTATTTAAGTCTTATTAAAGCTAATATTATTTTAACATTGATGAAACTTAAAGTAAAACATTTCGAAAAGTAACGGATTAACAGACTACAGATGAATAAAGAAATATTTGATCTGATTAAATGTCATACAAGTAAAATAGTAGCTTCAGCCTTCATGTAATATAAAATGGAATTAAATTCATACTTATTATTATTTTACAGTCAAGTCTCATTTTCCAAATTGGGTTTATAGAATAAATATTTGTATATTACTAGTCGTATTTCCATTATTGCTTCATGTGGAAACACCTACCTCATTTCTGTGTATTCAAATCCTGCCCAATTTCAGTGGCATCAGTGTAACATAGTGGCACAGAGGACTTTTTTTTTCTGATTGGTTTTCCCGCCTACTTTGTATCTGTAGATTGTACAGAAACAAATTATTTTTAGTTTATGGTAGCTAAGTGGTGCGGAGTTTCTACTGGTGAGCTTTTGGTGGGTCTAAACAACAACAATAACTCGACAATTTATGACATTGTTGACAATTGGATCCAAAAATGCCATACTTCAATTCACCAATCCATAAAAAAAAGTTGTACACCTAAAATACGTTATCTGTAACTGTGAATTAGCAATAAAAATATTTCCAATAAGAAAATATTTCCAATTTCCAAATAAAATATTTATTATATTTTATTATAATATTAATAATATTATATTTTTATATAAGTTTATAGACCTCTCTGGCAGACACTGGTACTGCAATTAATAGCAACTAATCTGCTAAATATGGGTGACAGCGACCTGGACTAATATGAAGCGCACAAGAATGTGAGTGAATGAATGAATGAATGAATGAATGAACGAATGAATGAATGAAGTTAATTTCCATTTGCTACTTTAAGTAGTAGTCAGGCATTAATGCAGACTGTGGAGCTAAAATGTGATCATGCATGTATGGATAATTGCATCAAATGTGATATGTTTTGCTCTGATTTTTAACTAACAAACTGCAGGAGAGCTTGTGTGTTGGTGGCAAAGCAATGTTTTGTGTTACAATTAGTCCATATACCAACTTCCAACATCCTCTAGGTGCAGGTGATAGCACTGGACTTACAGACAAAGTGGCCACAAACAGTTTATTAGGAAAACCCTCTGAGGTCCCACCAACACAGACACCAGACAGTGGCCTCACTATGTTAGCCTTCGGTAAGTTGCCCAAGGAATCAGGATTCTTGTAAACAGTTATTGGTTGTCACTATCATATTTGTGATGGCTTGCCGTCTTTCTTTTGGCTCCTTGCAGGTGTGATGACTTTTATTTTAATTTTGATCATTATCATGGTCATCCTTGTAACAGTTGTTAACTTCAGAGAACGCTGTTATAATGCAAAGGAGGAAGGTGAGATTCAGCAAGTGTGGAAATTAAATATTCTCCCATACCTTTCTCCAATAATTATTTTAAATTTACCTTCCAGGTGTTAAAGGTTATTCTTCTGTGGTTTCAGACAGGTACTGCTTCAAACTCATAAATGCATTTCTAATTGAGTCTTGTGTGTTATTAAGATACATGATTTGGACTGTTTTCTTACAGCCACCTAACCAGCAATGCAGAGAAAGAAAGCATCACATTAATCTCTGTCAGGACAATAAACGCAGACAATGGTAACGAATTACTTATATCTTTGAAATACCTAATGACTACTCTGCCCTTTTAGCTATTATGTGCAAATTATCAACCCAGTTCATTTGGGACAATCAAAAAAAAAGATTAGATGTTAGCAGGCAGAACTACTATGAAGGGGGTAATTTATTATTATTATTATTATTATAATTATTATAATATTATAATAATAATAATAATAATTATTATTATTATTATTTACTTGTGAGTAATAAGGACAGTGTGCGTCGTTGTGTGTAATCAGAATGAAGATTGTGACAAACTTTGGGAGTCAGCTGTCCACGACAGACTTAAACCAGTCAAGACACCAGCACAAACAAACTGTAATAAACACTGTGCTTTTTAACAAGAAAAGCAAAAGCTGGCAAGATTTAACAAATGTTGTCGTAATTACAAGACAGATGGCCATTCAAGTGGTTGAGAAAGATGGGTTCAAACAACATTAGAAAACATTATACCTGCAAAAGACACTGCCAAAGTATTGTCTGATTATCATTATCAATGAAATACTGGCACGGTGGCTCGGTGGGTAGCACCACTGCCTCACAGTAAGAAGGTCCTGGGTTCAGTCCTAGGGTGGAGCAGCCTAGATCATTTCTGTGTGGAGTTTGCATGTCATCCCTGTGTCTGCATGGGTTTACTCCGGGTTAGGTTAATTGGTGTCTCTAAAGTGGCCCTTAGTGTGTGACTGTGTGTGTGCCCTACGATGGATTGGCGCCCCTTCTGGGGCTGTTCCTGCTCTTGCACCCAGAGTTGCCAGGCAGGCACCGGCTGGCCTGTGATCATGTGTGGATAATTATTTAATAAAATACTTGGTTAAAATACTGGAAAGTGTAGAGATATTAGACTACTTACAAGTATACAATCTTATAACATACAATCCAAGCATATGTGTATTAATGACCGCGCTAAATGACCCAGCAGCTTGCCAGTGTCGGGACCTGAAGCATGGACCTGCTGGTCATTAGTCGAGTAAATTAACTGCTGTACCACAAGCTCCATGTGCTGAACCTTAGTTGTTAAAGCTTTTGAGAACATTGAGCTGTTAAATATCTTGGAGTTTAAGTGTAATTTTTGCTATTTTCTGTCAATTTACAGACAGTGATTCACTACAGATCTCATCAGTTCAGAGTACAGTGCTGGACATTGAAGACCAAGAACTCAGCAGGGATCTGTTTATTATCAGCGAATGACAGTGAACTGATTTGCCTGTCTCTGATTCTTCCTACCATTGTGCAGCAAAATAATGGGATAATGGAACTCAAATATTTTGTTAAGATATGTCTACAGGCTGCTCCTCTGTTTCTCCTCTCCTAATATATGCAGGAAAAAGTGTACTCGGGTGACAGAGCGATCTGTTACGCTAGCCTACCACTGTGGGGACCTGGGTTTGAGTCCTGGAGCATCAACGCCCACCATCCCATCCTGGGTACACTTTCACCTGTGCCCTGTGTTCAGGCACCAGAGCCCCCATAAAGTAGTCCAGAAAAAAGTGTTGTTACAACATGAACCAATAAAACATTTTTCTGAGGAAATAGGTATTGACCAGTCAATGTGCAATAATGTAATTTAAATGTAAATCAGCTTATTCAATAAGTACATGCTAGTATATTCAATATTCCATTTTACAGTAAAAAAAGGGAAAAAAAACAACAAAAAACAGTACTACCTGACTTTAGTTTTTTGTTGTCCAGTTTCTCATTAACTCTGTTTGTCTATGTTAGTGTTAAATGGTTCATGAGCACGGGTTTGTACTGTGGCACCAGTAGAAATTACCAGTAGGAAAACCAGTAAGAATTCAATACTCAAATGATGTTTCACATCAATACACTAACTCCTCATAAACTAACTATTGATTAAAATAGACAGTGGGGCCTATGTAAGTCCACACATATATATGTAAGGGCACTGATTTATGATTTTTAGGACCCCAAACAGATCTCAGAGCATTGTGATGACAATTTAAAGACCAAAGGTCAAAGAGTGCTGACTGTTGTGCACTTTCTTGTGCAAGTCACCTGATCTAAACCATATAAATCATTAATGGGGCACTTTAAGACAGATAAAAGCAAGCTTTTAGTAACATCGCAAGATGCTATTTGGAATATTGTAAAATCATGCAGGTTCTGTTGTGTTAAGGCCAGGACATTGACATCTTTCAAAAATATACATTTTATATTTGTTTCTCTCTCAATTTCCTGGTTGATCCACATCTCCAGAGATTGTGGATACAAGCGGATGAAATTAGCTTTTTCTGAGGGGTCATTGGGCATACTCTATGTGAACGGGTGAGGTACTTGACAATTCTGGAGGAGCTCAGGCTACTGCTACTCCTTTGTGTTGGGAGAAGCCAGCTGAGGTGGTTCAGGCATCTGATCAGGATGCCTCTTAGACCCCTACTAGAGGTGTACCAGGCACACCCTGGAAGGAGGCCCTGGAGTAGACCCAGGACTCACTGGAAGGATTATATCTCCCAGCTGGCATGAGAGTGGCTGGGGCTTCCGAAGGACGAGCTGGTACAAGTTGCCTGGGCATCTTTGCTTGCCATTCTGCCACTGCGGCCCTGGAGTGGATAAGCAGAAAAGATGATGCCATTCTCTTGATATTCAGTTCACAGACAGATGCCCTGACATTTTTCTGTAAAATTTGATGGTATAATTCTGAATTCATTTTTCCAACAAAGATGGCAAGCCGTTCTGGTCCAGATTAAGCCATTCAGTCCCAAAACCATGATACTACCCCCACCATGTTTTACAGATAGAATAGGGTTCTAATGCTGGAATGTATCGTTTCAAACACTGATTGATCACAGTTTGGTATATACAATAGAGTGTCCACTCACATCAGAATGTCATACCACTGATTGAAAACAACTGACTCTAGTTTTGCCTTCAAGTTAACTGCTAATTCTAGGTTCACATACCTTTACCACTCATGTAATATTGGATCATTTCCACTATAAGTAAATGACCATGTCTTCTACAGCTCAAGTTACACTGCTCACAGAAATTAAGGGATATTTTAAAAATGAATATGACAAACTGCTGAATAAACTGATTCTGTCCATACCCCATTACTGGTATTTAGTGTATTTTGGCAGTCTTGGGTGACCATACACCCTACTGATCAGTCAGTGTGTGGCACTCTTGTCTAGTGTGACACCCTTCTGTTCACCCATGAATATCACTTGTTACTCAGTCACGATAACTGAGTTAGCATCTCATTAACTTTCTTGGACTTTCATTTGCTTTTCTGATGATCTTGTTTAATGAAATAAAATCAAAAGCTTGTTTTTAAATCGCTTCATATTGATTTTGAAATATATTTTCGTGAGCAACGTAAATTACGTTCCTCTAGACAAGGACTCAAGCATTTGTTGCTTACATAAATCAGCATGTGCCTTTCAAAGCTTAGTTGGTATTTCATTGCCAAACAACATCATAAGCCTTTTCTGGGACACTTAATTTAGCTTTATTTTAAACATATTTGAGTAAACACATTTTTTCAATTCTGTAATTAAACCAGGATTGTTTATTTCGTTTGAACTGTTAGCACAGTGTGAAATGAATGATATTGTATCAGTGCAGGTTCTAAATATTAGCATCCATTATTAGCCTTTACTACCATATATGGGCAACGCTGGCGCTTTCCTATTGGTTAACGCTGCAATTCCGCTTCCTGTTACACTAGCAATGGCGGCCGCTTGCTAATAGTATTGAGATACTTGTTTGTGTCGCTGGTATAAAGGCCAAACTGTCTGAAAGCAGGCGCGACATGGGGTTTAAGAAATGTTATTTACAATAAGAATAATGTATATAAGAATTAATAAAGCTTGCCAAAGTGACGGCGGTGGAAATGCTGCCGAATAACGGACACTAACGGTACCTTGCAGCTAGGTGAGACGGATTTGAATTGAACTTTTGAAATTTAATGCCATTGTTTTTACGGCCGCAATTGATTCCGCCGTTTTAAGGCTTGCGGGTTTTTTCCTGGACCATAAGTGCAGCTGTCAGCGGGGTGTCAACCTGCCAAGAGGTACAGGAACCGGTTCAGGCTGCATGAACGGTAACGATGCCGCTGTTCGGAAGTGATAAGGAGCAATCGGACAGGCTGATTGAGAAAGCTAAGCTGTGGTTGCGATCAGGACGCAAAGACAAAGCCCTGCAGCTACTATACGAAGCACAAAAGATCTACCCCAGCACCCGTGCCCGAGGTGAGTTACCCCAACACTTCGCACTCCCCCCGGGGTGTGCGCTGAAATAGAAAGTGCAGAGTCTGGATATTACATGTCCTCTGTCAGCTCACTTACCCTCTGCTGCGGCTGCTTGTTTTCAGTCCTCCAGTGCGATGCAGCACGCTTCTGCTCTTGATTCAGGACCAACAGTTCTACTTTGTTCTCTAACACCGCAATTGTGACATTTATGTCTCACTGCTGTGTAAAATTTGAAAGAACAACTTTAAGTTCTGTAAAGCCCCACTCAAAAACACCCAAATCGCATGCACATGGATTGTGAGGATAGCTGTTGCTTTCAGCCAGATGCTTAGGTTTAGATTCAGTCAAATGCAATGTGCCTTCATTAAAGAGTGCAAACAAAACAGAAGAGAATATAACACCGGGTGTGAGGGAGTTCAAGACCAGAACAATATAAGTATTCGGAAGAGAGCTATTGGTCACACAATGTCCATTCGGACAACATGCGATCGCATAAATGTTCATGTGTCTAATAAGGTTATTATTCATATTGTCAAAGGTTTTAATTAATGCATTTTACCATGCCAGAGACATTAGCTGAAATACAGTTGTATTTGCGACACACACAACTGCATGGGGTGTGGTGCAAAATGTAACACAGTAGAGAAATAAAAACAACGGTTAATAGTTAGAGATGCACCAATTGCAGTATTCCTCATTTGATAACAATTCCAATAGCATTTTTCTAGTGGCTGGATATTTCTCATGTTTGTTTTGTTTTTAATCCAGCACTGCCTTTTCTTTTAGTGCTCATTGATGCCATTGTGAAGAATGGAAGCTCAGCGGGTCATGAGTCTGAGCGGACATACACACCGCCTCCTGGCTGGAGGAACACAGATGAGGACAGCGCTAGCCAGAGGCAGCAACATCGTCAGAGTGCAGCAGGCGAGGCTGGTGAGGAATCCAGTGATGATAAGAAGAGTTACACAGAAGAACAGAGACAGGGGGTCCTCAGGTATGACTTGTATACTGTCATCACAAAAATATTTTCTGTTCAATAAATTACTCCGCTGTTGTACTTTATCTTTATCTATGATGCTGACAGGATTCAGAGATGTAAAGACTTCTATGAGATTCTGGGAGTGCCGAAGAATGCTAATGACGAAGACCTGAAGAAAGCTTACCGAAAACTTGCCCTGCGCTTTCACCCAGACAAGAACTGTGCTCCTGGAGCCACCGACGCTTTTAAAGGTAGAAAATACGCTGAAAATATAGTGAAATAGCTTACAGTGAGTCTGTGTGCATTTAGAAAGGAATCTTTGCGAAGAAATGCAAGCAGTTCTGTCAATCTGTAATCTGGTAACTATGGAACAACGGAACAAGCCAGGCAGCAGGCAAGTTTTCAATACAAGTGTTGCCGCTAGAAAACTATTAGGTCTTATCATGAGGGTTTGTAGTTAGTTAAAATATTTGATGTACCAGGTAGCATAGTAGCATTGATAAACCCCTTATTAAGTACAGTCAGACCCAGATATCGGAATGCACCTGAAAAAAGTGCAGACATTTGCATACTAAGAGACCTATATCCATTATTTCTTATTGGCATATGCTTAAGACGTTCATGCTTGCTTGCCATGACTCCCTCGCTCTCTTTAGCTCACACTCTTTCTGTTCTCTCCCTCCTAGTTTTCCTTTCCTTTTTTTTTTTTTTTTTTTTTTTTTTTTTTTTTTTTTTTACCGTATGCTGCTGTAACGCAATGAGGGTTAATACAGATAGTACATTTCTGTGAGTTTCTTGACTAATCACTGAAAAACAAAGTATAGCTTTTTACTTTAAGGAAGAAATTGGAAGATGCAGGTAGTGGCAAACGGCCTTTCGGATACTGGCGTGGTGTAGAATTGGATTTCTCTGGTTTCGTTTTAAAATTTTCAATTGTTATAGGAGCTTAGTGGTTTGGAAAATGGGTAGGGATATTGGGTAGGCTGTCATTTATGTCTCGTTCTTTTTCACAGCCATAGGTAATGCCTACGCAGTGCTGAGTAACCCGGAGAAGAGACAGCAGTATGATCAATATGGGGAACAGGATGCTACAGAGACAGCTAGTCACTCATCAGCCCAGCCACGTTACGCACACACTCACCACCGAACCTTCCACAGGGACTTCGAGGCTGATATCTCACCGGAAGAGCTCTTCAATATCTTTTTTGGGGGCAGGTTTCCAACAGGTCAGTGCACATGGAGTATTATTGATATGAAATGTTTTGGGTCAGTGAGGTATCCAATTGCGGTGAGCCGAGGAGAAGGTGTGTGACTGTGAGGGCTGAGTATTTAAAGGTTTTTTGTATCATTAACACAATGGTCCTTTTTCTACTTTTATTTTACTGCCTACTTGTGAGAATAAACAAGAAGATAACTTGAAGATGTATGCATAGACTGTTTATTTAGGCACTCAGGTGACACAGAGGTCCAAAGTATATTCCTACTAATTTATCTATACCACCGACTCCTTTTGGTCGGGGAATTTTTGGTATTAATGTTCTGCTCCCAGCACTAGTCATTGCAATAGACCGTAATTAACTGGTTTGACGTGATTAAAAAGTGCAGAATTTAAAGCATTATGAAAATATTTAAGTGTCAAATTGAATACAATTTTTATACTCAAACAAATGCAAATATAGAGGCAGTACGACCAAATACAAAATGCAATACAAAATCATGTGTCTACTGCAGAAAAAAAAGTAATCATTTGAAACTGCACATCCTTGATCAAAATGTCTGCTATTTAAACACCTTGTCTTAAGCGGTCAAAGCTCATAGTTATTTGACCCAGCCTAACATTGAACTATTCAGCGCTGCTTTTCAAGTGAAACGAAAGTGCTGTTATTTACTGAAACTTTAGTGAATTAAATTTTTAGCCATCTAGTAGTCTAAAGTTGTATGAAAAATTCTAGAGCTTTCAGCGTGTAAAGCAATACAGCAGCACTGATAGGACAGTTCTGTTTTAAGATGGTTCATTAGAAAATAATTGTTGTTAAAATACCTTTGTGTTACGTTTCGATATGATGTTATGTGTACTGAAATGTCATTGAATTTCCTGCAGGAAACATTCACGTTTACACAAATAGAGGAGCTTCTTATTCCCATTTCTACCAGCCGCGCAGACGTCGTGCATACGAGAGACGGGAAGAGGAGGTACAAGATAACCGCAGCCAGGTCAGTCATTTGGTTTATCAGATTAATTACTAAGCTAATGACATTCATTAAGAAGTTAGGTTTTGTGTTTTGTAGTAACGTATAATCTATTCTTTTTTTAGAACACATTTACAGCCTTTCTGCAGCTTCTTCCAATCCTGGTGCTCATCCTGATCTCTGTGGTAACCCAGCTGATGGCCACCAACCCACCTTACAGTCTCTTCTACAAGCCGTACGTCCTTAACGTTTATAAACTCTAGGCAGTCTGACTGGCAGAGGGGTTGATCGTACTGTCTAACGTTTGCAAAACTCTTTAGACTTCATCAGGAAAGAAAAACGTTATATTGGTAGGTCAATCGCGCTTATGACATGATGACTAATTATCAGAAAAAGCTGTTTTCGTACAGCAAAACTATCATCATGAGTATCAGAGAGTGTTAAACATGTATATATACTTTTTTTTACACCAGTGGCAGCGATCTGTTGCATATATAAAGCACTGTAGTAACTATTGCTTAAACATTCTTATTATTAATCTGTGCCTCAGAACCGGGATGCAATTTACTAAGGTGAGAAATTCAGACAAGCCTAGCTAATTTAGGTCATGCTCAGTTCTACAAAAGAAGCTTATCATAAATTGGTCTCCTCTGCCAAGATGTTTTAATTATTTTATACAAAGCAAATCGTTATTTCATTTTAGCTCAGTCGTAAGACTCACTATACTGACTGCCTCTATCCACTGAACTGTGAACTTTACCTCATTTTGTCTCAGTGGCCCCAGAGCCTTGGTGGCACAAGGGGGACCCACACACAATATTAGGTAGGTGCTGCAAATGTTGATCAGTGTAAAGCCAGAGGAAGACCTGAACCTTTTTAAAATGGTAGCTTATGACAAATTCAACTCACAACTGTAGAAATAGAAATACAGTTGATTCTGGTTAATGGGACCAAATCGGGACGCGGCCATTTTGGTCCTAATAACCGGCTGGTCCGATAAAACGAACATGCCCTATGTTACAAGACGGGACGTGCTATGTGTGATTTACACGTATAGCGAATGTACAAACAAGAACTACTGTTGCTTACCAACTTTGTTCATTGAAAAATAAATTTGCAACCAAGTTTTTCAAAATGATCTAAACACAATGTATAGATAGTCAGCATGCGAATCATAATCCTGTACAAAACAAGTTCTTACTAAATTCCAGTCAACGTTTGTAGAACTTATCCAGTGTGATCTGAAGCGCTTTTGCTGTGGTTAAGTGGCGACTTGTGGCTTCTTTTCTGTAGTTAATGGAAATGTTAGGCAAAGACCTGTAGGTGGCAGTAGAGGGCTGGGGAGAAACTCTGGAGTTTTTGGGTAGTTTTGCCAGAGACAAAGAGTTTATTCACGGATCTTAAGTATTTCTTATTCGCTCTCACGTTCTTTGGTCCGATTAAGCGGAATTTTGGTCCAAATAAGCAAATAAAATTACATGTATATAATAGGATTTTATAAAATTTTCAAAACTTAGATTTTAGATTTTAGATCAAAACTTTAGGTTTTGGTCTGAATAAACGGCTGGTCCCATTAAACAGATTCGACTGTATTTAAGTTTACACAAGATATACACAAGTTTATTGTCAGCTAGCTGACTGAAAAGAAATATTTTTAGATAAAAAAACATCCACAGGCCAGGCCTTAATATATTACTATACCCTGCTCACAAAAATTAGGGTATATTTCAAAAACATGAAGTTGAATTTTCAAAAAGAAGTATTTGATTTCATTGAATTAAATGAAATCATCAGAAAATTAAAAGTCAGAGAAAGTTGTTTGATTATGCAAATGAGATGCAAAGTCAATTATCATGATTGAATAGTGATATATTTATGAGGGTGAACAGAAGCATTTCAAACTGGGCGAGAGTTCTACACATTGACTGTATGATCACCCAAGACTGCCAAAACACACTGACAGTGATGGAGCATGGACAGGATCAGACTGTCCGGCAGTTCTTGTGTGTTCCTCTGCCACTCTTGCTCCAGAGCAACTTCCAACACAAGAAGTGTAGTGTGAGGCATTGAATGGTTCGACATACGCCTTCCCAGTACATCCGAAGCATGTTCAATGGGACTGGAGAACGTGAAGGTCAGTCCATTGCATCTGATTCCTGCCTCCTGAAGCATGTTGTTGATGAGATGTACACGATGTGTACCTTTCTCGCATGAAACATGGATTTTCCTGTGTTCTTCCAGATCACAACACAATGATTGTCAGGCTGCAAACTGAACCGTGACTCATCAGAGAAGAGAACAGTTGACCACTCAACACAGGTCCAATGACGCTGCTCATCAGCCCACCTTCCTAAAATTTGTTGCCCGGCAGGCGGTCCAATACAACGGAGCCGATTTCGTATGGTCTGCGTGCATATTCATCGTCCATTGCATCTTATTTGCATTACAGAACAACTTTCTACGACTTGTCGTTTGCTTTTCTGATGATCTTGTTTAATAAAGAAATACGAAACTGGTTTGGCTCCGGCTTTAGTAACCCAGAACTATAAAAATGAATGCATGAATGAATGCTGAAACTTCACATTACTTTCAGTAAAAAACAGATGTTATAAAAAATGGTCAGTCCTTCGGGTGTGATTAGCAATACACTGAAGACCTATTATTTTATTTATAATAGGCCAGCAACACAGTCCAAATAATGTCGGGTAATGGTTAATTTAGAGCTAGTAGTGATTTAATAAAATGTATGAATAATTATGTGATTTTAAGCAGGTGATTGTAATAATGGTATGGTAATAATGGTATACAAAAGCAGCATCCAGATAGGCTGAGACTTTGATGAGCAAAGATGGGCAGACGATCTCCAGTTTGTCAACAAATGCATCAGAAAATTATTGAAATGTTCCTCAATGTACCTCAAAGAATGACTGGAATGGGTTTGCATATTTCTCCCTCTACAGTGTATAGTATCATAAAGCAACTAAAGAAATAGGGAGGAATTTCAGTGCTAAAAGAATAAGGGTGCAAGCCTAAGCCGAATGATCTTCAATCCCTCAGGTGGCACTGAATCAAAAAGCAGTATTCATCAATAGCAGATATAAACACATGGGTACGTTACATTCACACATGCCACCTAAATCTTTATTGTGCAAAAAGAAGCATCATGTTAACCATGTCCAGACACAGAGCTGAATTCTCTTTCCTCTGAAGCATTTAGGATGGACCATCACACAGTGGAAACGTGTACTGTAGTCAGATAAATCAGCATTACAGATTATTTTGAAAAAATGGACGCTGTGTTCCAGGCCAAAGATGAAAAATAAAACACCCAGCTATTATCAGGAACAAAAGCCAGGGTCTGTCATGATTATGGAGCTGTGTCATTTACACTTCTATGATGGCATCAATAATGCAGTAATTAATGGTGCATACAAATGTCTATGCATTTTTAACAAGGCAATGCAAAACCACATGCTGCACCAACAACAACAGCATGTCTGTGGAACAAGAGGGTATGGGTACTAGATTGGGATGGCTGCAGTCCTGATCTGTACCTGGTAGAGAATGTGTGGACAATTTTGAAAGAAAAATGTGACAACGACAAGCCCATACTGTTGCACTTCTTAAGTGATTTCAGGAAGAATTAGTCAAAAGAACATATATAAAACTTAATCATCTTGTTATCATCTGTGCCAAAATGTCTTTTAAGTTTGGTAAAAAGGAATGGCAACTTTACAAAGTGGTAAATGCTTTACTGTCCCATTTAATGTGTTGCAGGTAAATGCAGGAAAGGATGATTATTAACAAATGAAATGACCAAAACAAAACATGAAATATCATAGGTTCATACTACAATTAAATAAAAGTCGAAGTAAGTGTAAGAAACACTATGTTTACGCTTAACACCCATAAATAAAAAAAATCACAGCCATGCTAGACATATACGGCATATAGCAAGCATAAGATTACTGAATTACTTAATACTGAATTAACTTTACAAGATGTGCGCCGATAGGAAGGATACATTTTCCTAACTGTTCTATGTATAACACTTTCATTCACACACCATTCACCCAATTTTAGACACATCCCATCCAACAAACGTGTTTGTTCTGCCCTCATTAAAGAGTCCCCCTTCTTCAATTAGACAGACAGATGACTCCGATTACACACTGGTCAGATTTG
>JAUZST010035551.1:0-28034 GCA_034779995.1 Parotocinclus haroldoi | reverse complement strand
GTGTGTGTGTGTGTGTGTGTGTGTGTGTGTGTGTGTGTGTGTGTGTGTGTGTGTGTGTGTGTGTGTGTGATTGTTAATGTGTATTTGGTGTACGATGAATTTCAACAGTTAGATTCGATGCCTGTGAAGTAAGTACAAAGGTAGAATAAATCCAGTTTCCTGGAGGGGGTGTTATGTATAGCAGTTTAGGCTTTGGATGCTGTGTAGATGGCAACGTTTAGTAATGACTCTGACACATTTACTATCATTTGATCTACAGTAGCATTAATTACAGCAGCAGCATGAATTACAGCATAAATATACCATGGGAATAATGGCTAATGGCTATTGTGCAGCCAACGTCAATAACGTCCAAGGAATTCAGAAACACCGTCATCATAAACGCTGTAGGCAAATGTTCTCTATATTTGCAAAACCATCATTCCAGAAATATTTAACACGGCAAAAGAAAATGCTGAATAACTGATTTAAGTAAACACTTAGGCACTTAAAATTTACATTCAGCCTGTTTCTTTTTTAATGAAGTTGGGGTCACAACAGTTGGAGTATTTCACAATGGTCCCACTAGAGACCGTGCTTTTCCCACACTTTTATGTGACTGCAAGCGTGACTAAGCACTTTTAGTGATGAATGGTGGAATATCATGTCATCATCGTAGATTTTTATTTATTTGAACATTATTTGTGGGTTTTCTCTTATTATAAATGTTTCGTATAGGTTTTTGACTGCCATTTGGTAATTTAAATGGAGTTTCTAGGTGAAAGTATACGGATGTTATGCGTTAGTTTGGGGGAAAAAAAAACGGTTTACTCAGCGGGTTGGAGCATGCTTTGATCTTGCCGCCAGAGTCGAGCCACTCAAAATAAATGGGGTGATATTTGAAGAGTGATAAAAAGTGAACGGAGTGTGTGATCACTCTGTAATTTAACATGACTGGTGACATTACACCTGGATCCAGCCCGTCCGATTTTCATGTTTATAGCTTAAAAATTGACCGAGCTACGACTGTGTGGAACAGTAATGTTAAGTCAATAGGAATGTTTTGGCGCAAAAAAGTGGGCGACCAAAACAACATTTTTCTTATCTATGAACATGCACACTTCTCCCAAACACACCGGACGTTTTGGTACTTGTCCCGTGTCGATGTAGGAAGAAAGACCAGTCGAAAAATGGTGGAATAATAATAATAATAATAATAATAATAATAATAGATAAGAATAAAATCGGATAGCAATATATGTGGTGCACAGCAACACACGTACTTAATATGAAGAGATTCCAACAAAAACTGCTGGACAATATGATCCTGTCCATGCCCCATCACTGTCAGTGTGTTTTGGCAGTCTTATGTGAACATTACACCCTAATGAACAGTCAGTGGGGTACTGTGGGGGTCAGTGGGGTACTGTGGGGGTCAGTGGGGTACTCTCGTCCAGTTTGACATGCTTCTGTTCACCTCCATGAATATGTCACTTCCTACTCAATGACCACAATTGAGTTTGCATCTCATTTGTGTAATCAAACATTTTCCTTTGACTTTTCATTTGCTTTTCTGATTATTTACATTTCCAGCATTTAGCAGAGACCCTTATCCAGAGCGACTTACTATTGATACAGTCTTACAATCCAAGCAATTGTGGGTTAAGGGTCTTGCTCAAGGACCCAACTGTGGCAGATTGGCACAGGTGGGATTTGAACCCTGTCCCTTCTGGTCCAGAGTCCAGTACCTTAACCACTAATGAAATAAAATACAATCCTTCTTTGTATTTCATTGCTTCATATTAATTTTGATGTACCCCCTAATTTATTAGGAATTATATATATATATATATATATATTAACAAATTTACAATTTAAAATAAGCCATAAACACAAACAACTAAATGTTAAGAGATTTATATTGCCATAAATGAATCATTGCATAGGTTAAGTACAAATAAATTGCAAAAAAGGAAATAGATGTATAACAAACAACGATAGCGGAGACAATCTTGTGTACTTAAGGTACGGTGAGTTTGTCAACCCAAACCTGTCAGTCAGGAAGGTTTATTAATTGTTTTGGCTCTTCTGCTGAGAGATCAGACTTAAAAAGCCTAGTTGTATTTCTAGCTTAGCAATTCTGTATGTATGCATCAAGGTAAGAGTTGCAATTTGTTGTCAGTCTGCTTAAGCAAGACAAAAATTCTTGCTGTTCTGGACTTCCGCTGACAAACTGAAGAGCATTCATGAATAGTCAGCAGTGTCTACTTTATCCTGCCCCACTGTGTAATCAAAGGACATGAGATATTGATAGCAGCATCTTTTTTGCGATAGTGGTATAGACCTTGGACATCATAACATAGCTCCCTTGTATTTTATATTTTATAAAAGCATGCTTTATTCCATTATGGACTTCCTTGAATCTGAATACACACTCCCCAACCACACGGAATAGATTCAATATTATTAGGAGAGTTTGGTAAATATTGACATGACAGCATCATTTAAATTGCTACAAATTTGTCAGCTGCACCTCCATAAAGTGAATCTCCTGTTCCCAGACATCCTAAAGGTGCTCCATTAGATTGAGATCTAGTGACTGTGGATGCCATTTGAATATAATAAACTCATTGCTATGTTAAAAAACAGTTTGAGATGTTTTGAAGTGCCGTCATTATTCAGGAAGGCTTCAGTGTTTAAACAAAGGTCAAATAGTATCAAGTTTGCTTAATACTTGCCCAGAAAATAATCCCCAACCCATTACAACACCACCACCAGCCAAATCCACTGATGCAAGGCAGGATGTGTCCAAATCTTTCACTGTTATGTTTCAACGTTTCACGAACGTTTCACGAAATTTTGGCCCATCCCTGACTTCAGGTGCCTGTTGTTAGGTGACAGGTGTGGCACAGTGTGACCGATGTGGTCTTCTCTATCTGTAGCATATCTGCTTCAAGGTCAGGCCATTTTCTCTGATCTCAGCACACCAGTAAGGCATTTTTGCCCAGGAAACTGCCACTCACTGCAGGTTTCCTCTTTTATAATCCATTCTTTATCAACTCTGGAAATGGCTTTGAATGGTAATCCCAGTATATTGGCAATTACTATTCCATGTTTAATGTCAATGAAATCCCGTTTTTTTTTCCATTTTAAGATTTGGTTTTATCATCATGCCCACGTTCCTACATGAACTGAGTTACTGATTGCATATTTGCATTAATGAGCAGTTTAACAGGTGTATCTGTTGAAGTGGCCCTGTGATTTTGGGTGATTACCTTTCTCAATAACACTCGATCCCTTTTGGTAATTACATAGGAATTGTTCTAGCTCTGAATAGTCGGCTACCAAGGACTTATGAGCCACAATGAGATTTGACGCAAATAGTCTCATAACACGCAGAAACAAGTCATTTAATAAAGTGAATAAACACAGCTTACCTATGCATTGTGGCAGAGGGCTGTCCCAAGCTCTCCTCTCACCCCTTAAACATGTCAGCACCTCTGGGCCCTTTAACGTATAACCAGGGTCGCAGCTGTATGACACTGTGCTTCCTGCAAAGTGACCCTTATCCTCCAGCTTATAACCAAACTGAGGCACACCTGGATCCTCACATTTCACCAAATCAAAGCCTGAGTGAAACAGAGAGGCTTAGTTATCATCATATCTTCACAGTGACAAGAAAGAAGAGCAGAGAACTGAAAAAAAAGGGCTTCTAACAACAGGGTCGCACAAAGAGGATCTCACTCATGCATGAAAGAATGTGTGCTGCCACTGGCAAGGCCTCTATTATTCATGTAGCCCTTAGGTTGTTACGGGTAGAACTAGTATGAGCTCAGACAAAGGGGCATACCTATGACCATGAATACACTTGAAATAATTCTAAAGAGTAAAAAGAGTTGCAGGTACATCATAAATCATAGTGCATATGTTGAACAGAAGTAGGTTTGTTATTAGCAGTTCTCTTCCATAACGAGAAGCTCAAAGGAAATGGCGTTACTAGGATGTCATCTTTGGGTCGGCAACAGCAACAATGACAATTTATATTTCATATTTACATAAATGTTTACATATATATTTTTTTTTTCTCGGCAAACAGAAAATGGGTCACCTGTGACTGAAACGTAAACCTAATAGCATGTAATGTCTCTACGACAAAAAAATTCCTTTAGACTGGGCTTTTGCAGCTGCTGGTATGTGACACTCATTACACTGTACCCCCTCTTCTCAGTTCAGGAGTACAATCACATACCCTGCAGCTATTTATAGCCTAATCAATATTTGCTCATTTCTTTCTTTAGAATACAGAGTGCCCTATCTAGCGTAGGTAACCATTAAAACAAAGCACATGTAGGCCTACATGACCTACATAGTGAGTGAGTGTTTAGTCTGTTGGCTGGACAGATGTTTCCTCTGGGTGGACAATCGTAGACAAGTCCCTGCCTGGAATCACATAATTCTGCGTGACAAAAGCCAGTAAAAGAGCCCAACCTTTGCACCTACTATGATGCAGTGGGACACGGCACATAACTGCTACTTACTGGTGAAATGCAGCTCAAAGCCTTTGCTGGTGTTTTCGCTGTTGCTAATAAACTCCAGCCACATTGTGCTAGATGTGCTGTTTAGTGTCATGTCCATTAACTCCGTGCCCATGAATACGCCGAGCAAGCGGGCACGGTTACTGCTGCCATCATACACCTGGAACACAGATACACAGCAATTACGCAGCTTATACGTATACAAGTATGCCTTTTAACGACCGTCTGATCAACATTCACTTCCACTTTGGTGACAGAGGACTTAACAATTACAATTAATTATGATAAGAAATACAACTTCATGGCTGTTAACAGATGTCACCTCAACAGCTAATCGACACTCCAGATCCACGGGCATAGGCGGGAGTTTAAGAGTGGAACTCTGTCGTTCATGTCAAGGTTGCTGATAAGAGACTGTCTTTTTTTTTTCATGAATTTTGCTTACAAATATTGATCGGTTTGTAAAGTGTAGTTACCGATTTGGAATTCTGATTATGCCTCTCTCACCTACATTCTTGCAAGTTGGCTTTGTTCAGCCTCTATATTTAAAGAGGAAATATACATTTATGTATTTTTAATTAACTGATCAAACGGTCACTCATTCTATTTCAGGCTTTTGCTTTTTTGAGCTAATTTGTTTTGGGCTTGTTTCTGGCAAACCTGATTTAAGTGCGCGTGTGTGAAACTACCTTACCCGATCGTGTGCAAATTACTTACGTTTGTGTGTATACATTTCCGCTGTCCTATTGTAACTATTACCCCTTCGTCTGTTACCCACCGACCAGCATTTACTCTTTAACCTAAGATCACTGATTATAATCTGGTTCACCTTTACATTGAGTCTTTGTTTCGCCTGGCTAACGATTTGTGTTGTCCGTAATACTGTTTATTAATGCCTTTAGAAAAAGTCTTTAAGTCAACTCAATCATTCGTATATTCAGAGGAATCTCTGATGCAGTTAGATATCATTTGGCCGCAGATATCTTGTGAAAAAAAAAACCTTTCATGGTTACATCATTGCATTACATTAGCTTTAAATGACTTTGTGACTATGGTAACCTCCATTTCGGCCAACAACCTATTTCACAGAACGTAATGCTTTTGTTAAACTGCACATACCTAAATAATCAAAATTAAATGATAACAATAATCAAAATATCAATAGCCACAACAATGAAAAACACACAAATAAAATAAAAAAAACAAGTATACCATTAACAAATCATCATCCTCTAGGCGGAAGTCTCGAGCTCGGAGCTGGATGCCTTTTCCAGGCTGGGTCTGGATGGAGTAGATGCACTCGTGATTGTTTCCATAGTAACCAGGGTAGTTTGGGGAAAGGAGGACACCTTGTTTACCGGTCACAGATGAACCGCATTCAGCTAAACATAAGAAAAAGTGAATGATACATGTCTTTTAAATCTTGTATGACCTCACACACAACACGCTTATGCAGTAAATTCAAGCTGGTACAGGAGCTAAACATGTGAGTTCTGTTACACCTGCACTACTTTGTTTCTATAATGGAGTAAACATGTAAAATGTGTTCTTTCTCTTACTGGAAAATGACTGTGCTGAATGCAATAGCTTTGTAATATTAATACATCAATCTCACATTATTTAGGCTCATGGCAAATGGTTTGACCTAGTTTCTAAAACATATAAACAAATAAAGAAAACTCACCAGCAATCTATTGTGAAGTGGAAAAAAAAAACATATAAACTTATAGCAAGCCTTTTGCAACATTAAAAATTTTTTTTAAAAAAGAACTAAAACAAAAAAAAAAGATTTTCCTCATTTCTGTTTCATCAGACAGTCTGCTGCAGAGCTGTTATGAAACCTGGCCTCCAAGATGCTTTTGCTCACACAGATGACTTGTCAGAAAACATTTTCTTTTGCTGCGAATGTTCAGTAGATTTAGCACGAAGCGCCATCTCTGTAGGCATGTTATAGTGATATGATATTAACTGCAGGTTTGTGGGTCAGGCTGTGGGCGTCTGTAAATATAACAGCTCCCTGCACTCCGCTTATTCAATTCAGGCACTGCTGAGTGAGGGAATGCGGCACAATTAGTGTAACAAAGCAAAATGAAAAGTATGTGACCACCTACCAACACACCTTGGGAGAGGGGAACTCCAGACACGCCGTCGCCCCCCTAAACACACCACCTTTGCTGGGCCATCCAACCGGTACCCAGGGAAGCAGGAAAAAAAGAGTGCATCCCCCACACCAAACTGCAGTCCCTTACGGGTACTGAAAGGGGGCACACCAGGGTCCTCACATGGCTCTAGGTCATACTCTGAAGAGATGAAAATCAGGTATTTTTGTCAGTGCTCACTAAATAGCCAGGTACACTATAACCTCTTTATACCAATAAATCACTTTATTGGGTACAATGTTTCTACACTCGGTGTCAGTTCCACTTTCCACACAAAAGCCTTTTGTTCTTGTACAATTAGACCAAAACCAGAATACAGTTCACATTTATGTCATTTTACATTCTCGGTAGAGGGGAAAAAAATGTCCAGCAGTGAAATTGGCAAACTAACACAACACCGCCACACCGGTGTGACTATACCTGATCTGTGGTGGTCCTGTGAGGGTCCTGACCGTTAGAGAGCATTAACAAACTAAAGCCATCCCTTAGTCATTTCAGAAGGTGTTTCAAGTGCCGAAAATGATGAGTACCAATGAGTGCATTTTTCCAACCCCAGAATATCCTGAATGTATAAGATATTAAGGCAGTTGTTTTGTACAAGTTCTCCCTGATTTATGATGGGTTAACGTTCTAGCATTCTCTCATAAGCTGACTGTACCGTTAATGGCGAAGCCAACCTTAAATATGATTTAAAACCCTACATTAACCAATTACAGCAGGGCAAAGTCACTAACACAAAGCATTTTTATAATAAAGTTCTGAAAGCTTCAAGTAGTTTTAAATAATACATTAAAAGTAAAAAAAAACGAAAACGAAATGCTTAGTGTATTGGCAAACTCAGCATGGTACCCATCATACTGCATGTGGGAGAGCATCACATTGGTTCTCACTGTTTTCCTACTCATTAGCTGTTATCACGAACGTTCTTAAGACTCATGATGGCATGTTCATACTAACAATAAGATACTGTAGATAGAAAACAAACAAACAAGCAAAAAACAAGAAACATCAGATATATTCAATGAGCGAGGCCTATGGTTTGGCTAAACAGCTTGTGCGTCAGTGTGCCAAATGCCAAAGAAATGATGAGCACTGAGACCAAACTGTTCAGAGGTGGTCAGGTGCCAATGAATATCTGTACAGGTGCTCCTTGTTTTATGATGAGCCCGGTTTACAACATTTTGACTTTACCATAAGGATCCGATAACAAACACACATATAATAAATACATATTCAGCAGGACCAGCATTCTGAATTTTCCTGGTAAAGAGATATAGTACCTTACTACAAAATCGGCTAAGTGTTAATGATTTTGCCAAACTAAAGTGATGAGTGATGGGGTCGCGCTTTGTGTATATTAATGTCCTCAGTTTACAAAAACCCCATCGTAAACTGGGGAGAACCTCTATGTAGAGAAACTGACGAACGACAGCGTGGAATTGTAGAACTACAAATCGGGAAAGTGAAACTGATAAAATGGACAATGAATGTAGAAACAAATAGGTTTAACTACTAAATTGATCAGAGAGTGCAGGTGCAGTGTGGCAGGTTTAAAGCAGATATGTTGTTTGCTAAAACGTGAGACATTCCATACCTGAGAAAGTGATATTAAAGCCTTCATAAGATACGGAGAAGTCAGAGAGGAAGCGAATCTGAGCAGTGTAGTTTCCAAACAGACCGGCACTGAGAGGAGGAGGTAGGGTAGATCCTGTCAGCCTCCAGAGGGGATGAGAAAAGCTACCATTCTCTGTTACCAGGAGATAGTCGTGAGGGCTTTCCAGATGAAAGGTGTGAAAGGTGAATTGGACACCTGGTGAACGAAAAAACCGAGGACTCTAGGGCCTTTAATGGAACATTTGAGCCACAAAGCAGAGCAGAAAATTTACCCTATTTACCTTTGCCATGTGAGGTCTCAATCATCCAGGTGCAATTGAGGTTGTGGGGGTAGAAGTCTGGGAAGCCAGGCGACAGAATAGTACCAGAGTGTCCTTGAACATATCCACCACAAAGAGCTGGGGAAAGGGGAGGAGCCATTAATACATAGCACTTCTGTCAGCTTTCACGTTTCATTAAAACAGTTTACAAGACGCGCCCTTCCGAAGGACATAAATATATCGAGGCAAATTGTATCCACATCATTACCCAAAAGAAAAAAAAAAATCAATAAAGCATTTATGGTGGAAAAAACAAAACAAAATTAAGTCTTAAAGCAATGGCATCGCTTAAACAAATAACCTGCCTCTTATGTGTAAAATTCTTACAACACTAACTGTCGGACATGACTGGAACTGGACCGTACCATCACAGCTGGGGAGGGCTCGATTCCACTGAAAGTTAGGCTCACATTCCAGAGGGTCAGGATCACTCAGTGTGTACCCTGCATCACAGCTAAATGTCACAAGCGCCCCCACGTAGAAGTCATTTCCATGACGCTGGCCATTGACGGGGATCCCAGGGTCAACGCAGTGGTCAGACTGCAGCTGCAAAGCTTTGGATGACATTTCACACATATTACTCTGAAGACAGGCAGCACCAAATGAAATGTGTCACATGAAACTCATTCAGATACTGCCACACATTACAAGCGTGTACGGCCATTTCTTAAACTCATCATGTACTGTACGGCAGCAGTTCCATTAGAGTATCTCAGAAATTCCTTATACCTTATTCTACTTAATGAAATACTTATTAGGTGATTACCTAAACCAAATCTTACTTATTAAAGAAAATAATGACAAGTATGCAAACTGTGATGAATATCTACACAAGTTAAAACATTAGTATTTCTTTGTTAAAATGAAATGAATGAAATGAAAAAATGAATATAAACTCATCTTCTTAGTATTATTATTCCGAATTAAGGTCTGAAACGGCATCTTTGTTATTTTTGACCAGGTGTAATTTACAGTAAACAAATTCTCTGGTCATTGCTGCAAATGGATATTTCTATAATTGCTGATTATACAGCCGTCTCATCTTTCCAGAGCATTGGCAATGATAGGGAGACTGGGGAAGACTGCCACTAGATTTAGAAACAGGAGTACACAGGAGTATTCATCCACAACAGCATTAGCAAGGTCAAGCTATGACATTAGGCAATAAGTCCTAGCTTAAAGTTGTTGCTCAATTTAATCTCAGAGGGGGCTGGATATGCCCAGTTCTTACTTAACAGAATAGGGATACCGGTCCCTTATGAACTACACTTTTTACATTGGTGCTTTGCCATTGTGGGGTGTGCAATACTGCCAGAAAATGACATATTGATTTTTTTCTGGAATACCATTTTTAGTTTATTCATACGAGCTTGTGCAATGTATACAGTGTATTCGATTTTAAATGTTTAAAACCTACTGTTCTCCAAAATATAAGTTTGAATCGATATTCTTATCAAATAAATTCGAATCAATTCAAATAAATGGATACCCATCAGTGACAACAATGGCTTAAACGACTCAACTTACTCACAGCATTTAGCTAATGATTGCATCTTCAATTGCAACAAAAAAGCAATTGTTTGTATTCATGTAGGCAATGCGTAAATTCAAAGCCTGCAATTGCATGTGAGTGCAGGTGTCACTGCTTGGAATAAATTTTAAGGAAATAATCAGCATCATATTATTCTACAATTACAGAACAGGATGCGGTGATCGTTTGTAATGGCACCCTAATATTTCCTCTGAGCCCTAGGTTCACAGAATTTGCCTACTGTAATTAGTTGATAACAAATCACAGGTTGCAAAGAAGATAGTGTTACACATTCATCAAAACAGTTTAGACAAAACTAAATTGAAGTACGCTATAAAGACAAACATAAGTGGGCACACCTTCCCGGTATCGAGCGTCCACTGAAACACATGAATAATATAAAGCATATATTTCTGAATTCTCCATAAACAAACAGTGGATGTAGAATAGGTAGAACTCTCAATGTGGCACGTTTATAAGTTTCCATTTTGATAGGAAGCCACTTGAATAACCTCCTGCCTTGCTGTTCTTAAACAAAATCAAGAAAGCTTGCAAAGAATCTTGACCTAGACTTCATCGCGCACCTTGGAAATGCACTAACTTCCAATAATTATTATTGTTAATATTAGAAGTTGCTCTTACTTGCTTGCTATGTTCCAAAATCTAGCCGAAAGCCCTTTTAGTAGAACAATGCTATTGTAGCGTCAAGGATAGGTTAACGCCATACAAATACACATGTACGATGTCATTTCTGGGTTTCTATCAACTTTTCATGTAATAATCTTATAATAATCTAATACAAATGTTAATCAATGATAATTAAGCTCATACTTTCATATCGGATCCGGAAGCCGATGTCTGAATGGCTCTTGTCTGTTGAGAAGAGTAGATACAGGAAGTTGGAAGTGCTAATGAGGAACTGGGGCACTTGGGTGCCTTGGTAGCTACCAATAAGAGGCGATGAGGGGAAGCGCCCGTCTCGCACCTCCAGAACATCATAATTCACCTCTGTCCGAAACCTGTGGATATAAACAAAGACAGCTGCAAAGACACGACAGACATTTTTGCTAATGGTTCACAGCAGACACAACAGTTCCTCAGTTCCTCAGTACTATATGGAGCTTAGCAGTTATACCCAGGGAAGAAAAAAATCACTGCTTTACTAAATTTATACGTTTTCAGAAATAACATTTTGAATCTTTTAATGATTTTGATTCGCTGAAATTTAAATATAACAAGATAGCAATCGGAGAGCTTGCGTTTTATTGTTACATAAATTAATAATTAATTATAGCATGTACTTATTACTTTTGAAAATATAAAAATGCCATTATTGCCACAGTTATTCAGATGGAACTTAAACTTATTTAAATGTACTTTAATCAATCAATTCACATGCCTAAGCACTAGAAAAAAAAAACAATGTCTTTGGACTGTATGAAATATGTCCTCAGTAACTAGCTTCTCGGCTCCTTATAAAGTGTCACTTGTATTCAAGCATCCGAATATATCTGGTAAGTATCCAGCAGTAGTCTGCAAGCATTGAAGGTTTCCATTTACTCTTATATCTTTTTTTTTTCTTAAGCACAATTTTCTGTTCAAATCGCTCACTATGCTTGTCCTTGACAGATCCACAGTTTGGTGCAAAGAAGTCTAGAGGAGAGTGCTAGAAATGCATTTTAAGGACATGTTACAGCCAAGTTCTTTATATGCCCGAAGGAGATTTTACACCAAATGTTCATAGTTGTCTGCCCTGGTGATTCCAAGGAAATGTGTTACCACTAACGGGCAGATTTTTCCTTGCCATGCAACAAATGCTGAGTCTCCTCATCTTGCAAAAGCACACAGATCTGAGGACCAAAGAAAACTCTTATGGAGTTCTTCATAAGACTCAATTTGACATGCAGTGAAGGTAGCAGAATCTTAATTTGTTGAACAAGTGCTGGATGAAGAACATTTTGTCCCCAGCTGCAGTGAATGTCTGAGTGGCCAGTTTCGTTTCTTTTCTTGCTAGACTATACTTTGTGCATTCACCCTGGAGACCGAGAACGAGGGAAATCACCTTTTAGTCACCACATAGGCACAACTGATGTTGGCTTTTGTGAAATGATCTGCGTTATTAATGCAAACCCGAGGCATTTCTGAATAGCTGAATGATGGTATGAAGGGTAAAAATGCTGGCCGGGTGACTGATAGAGGGAAAATGCAAGACTAATAAGAGTTTTGTGACGCTAGTTTAATTAGGATTGCATCATCTAGCTTTCAATGGTCATTCAGAGATCATGCGATACTGATGATGCAATCTTTGCCTAGAGATTTATCAAAGGCTGTGAGAAATATCTACGCATGCCTGTATCATAAAAAAATTAGAGCCAATTTTAAAATTCAAACATGACTTTCATTTCTGGTACCTCAGAATTAGTTGAATCAACAGAGGCTCGTGCACATGCAAGTACAGCTTTTGGGCACTGAAGAACAATAATTCTCTCCAGCATACATGCATACCCTCTTTGCATTTCATGCACATTAGTCTACAGACTGTATATCAGTTCAAATGTTTGTTATATTACCCTAGATTGTTACTGCACTTCCTTATTCACTAATGAGTGGTATGAATAAAATGTTCTGCCTGCCTGCCAAATGGAGCAGAACCCCATGGTTTATTAATGCAACACAAAATCAAAGAACAACCATTCTGGCTATTTTCACTTTGCACAGAGAGCTGTCGATTATGTTTTCGGGAGCAATAAGTATAAATGACCCATTTTTACTTAGCATTTACGAATGGATAATTTGCAAATTGTGGAAATACCAGGACCTTTTGACATATTTCATAAGTCTTGGGTTTCCACCATGTGGTGTTCACAAGCTTGTGTTTGAAATTTAGAGGCAGCATGGATATCTTTTTGATGCAGAAATGCAGATCCACACCCCAACAAATAAAGCAAACAAGACGAAAGACATGTACGATACAAGGTAAAGCATAAACAGAAATGGCAGCGCATTTGTAAATTATGGAAATTCACAACGATTATAGAAAATACAGTGACGTATCGGTAACACCTCAAGGGCCAGAATGATGGACCTGATACTTTTGCTTGACAGAAGCCAAAACTACATTGATAGACAGTATTAAAAACACAGAAGAACACCCAGATTAAGCAGAGACTCAAGAAGTGAATGTAAACAAGTTTGTGCAGTTATAAGTTAGAGAAAATAAACAGGTACGGGGGAGGGCAAACAAAGTAGTCCTGCTTATAATGGGACAGCTACACACATACACACACACACACACACACACACACACACACTCAAACACGCAAACACTTCTACCAGCTTGCTGCATGAGTAACTTGCACAAAATAAAGTCTCTAAACTAGAGTTATCCAGTCCAAGCGTGAGCTAATGAGTAAGTGAGCACTCGACACACACACTCACACACAAATTTCGCTATTACCCCTGCTGGACAATCTGATCCTGTCCATGCCCTATCTCTGTCACTGTGCTTTGGTGGTCTTGGGTGACCAAACACCCTACTGAACAGTCATGCTTCTGTTCACCCCCACCAAATGCATCACTAACTGCTCGATCACTTTAACTGAGCTTGCATCACAATTGCATAATCCAACAACTTTCATTGACTTTTTATTTGCTTTACTGATGAATCGCTTCATATTCATTTTGGAATTTGTTGGCGCTGTATCTCTGTTGGCTCTCTGTATCTTGTGGCTCCAGGACCCCAAGTGGATACCAAAAAAAAAATCCATGGATGCTCAAATCCAAACCACATATATAAACTGGTATAGTATTTTCATATAACCTATGCAAATTTAGGTCACATTTTCCTAATATGATGTAAATATGTCATGTAAATAGTTGTAACACTGTAATGTTCAGGTTTTAAAGTTTGAGAGCCGCAGGGTGAACAATACCCCAAAAACAAGTGTGGAAGAAAGAATGAGGATGTTTGAAATTGCAGGAGACTGCAGCATATGGAAAACCAGTCAATTCATTATTTGTATTGTGTGTATCATCGGGAAAAAGCATCATTTTTTACAGTGTCATACAAGTGACAATATAGCTTTGGGCAGCATCTATCATGAAAAAAAGCCATTCAGCGCTGTCAGCAGCATGGCGTAAACGCCGCTCCGAGTGGCATCTTCTCAGCAGGATATGCCTACACAAGTCTTCACTCACGTGGATTTAGCTTAGTGTTTAAATTGAAGTTTGCTTCTTGAAACTTTCTAGAGTTTTTATTTATTTATATATATATGTGTTTGGATGAATGCATAGTTGTTGGATTTGAAGGGTAGGAAGGGCCGACTGTACTTTTGAAAAATGTATACAAACATAGAGAGTAGAAAACTGTGTTGGCTTATTTGTGTTTTGAGCAAAAATGATCTCCTCACACCATTAAGGCATACAAGTTAACATACAAATAAAGTGTGTTATTGAAAGCCATAATATTATATATATATATATATATATATAAAAGACACAACATGAAAACATTTAGTGCAGTACTGTACTGTATCGTTTCTAAAACTAAAAACACTCATCAAAAATGAGATCAAAAGGCCCTGTTTTCTGTTGTTAAAAGGTTAGCTCGTAGTAGGTTTCTGTCAATCAGACGTGAATAACATCTGCAGCATATAAAACATATTTTTATTTTCTATTATGATATGATCTTGGCCATTAAATCGAACAGATGTTGATCGGATGGATATCTACAAATGAGTATATATGGTCATTATACCATTGCTAAAACAACACATCTAATGGTGATATTATTATTTATGCTATTAACCACCTGCCAACCACCCAAACTTATACAAATCAGTTTCACCATCTTCAGATTATTGTGGGTTTCCTCTTTCATAACGCAACTGAGCAGAAACATGCAACAACTGTTACTTATTCTATAACAAATGTTTGATTAATTAAATGCTACATCATTTAAGATACAGCTCTAAAATGTCGGACTTACTTGTCAAAGATGATCTTGATTGGGTATCCAGGCGGAGCTTCTATGATCCATTCACAGTTGAGAGCCTCTTTGTAAAGCTCAGGCCAGCCAGGGGAAAGGATGATGCCACTCGGGGCTTTTAAATCTCCACCACATGGAGCTGGAATGAAATGTCAGATTTAAAGCTATGGCTCTTGAACGATATTGTAGTAGGGAAGCTTCTGTAGCTTTCCACAGTAAATGCGGTGGTGGTTAAGGTACTGGGCAATGAACCAAACCATCAAAGTCAAAGCGGATTTATTTGTATAGTGTTTATTTACAATTGAACATTGTCCCATAGCAGCTCAACAAACAACTAGGGCCAAATACCTAATTGAGCAAGTCTGGGGTGTCAGCAGCAAGAAAAATAAATTAAAAAAAAACTCTCTAAATGTTATACAGAAGAATCCTTGGGAGGACTAAGCCCTAAAAACTGATCCAAACACCTTGGGCAGCCTAGATTATATATGTACGAATTCAACGAAGTTATCCAATAATAGTAATTTCATTAATTAAAATAATTTAAGAGAGAACATATTTAAAGATAATATATTCCATAAAATAAATAAATAAATATATATATAACTATCCAAACTTAAAGAGAACACAACAAGAGAACAAAGAGTATAATAAAACAGACAATATAAAACTATAGCATATGAGACAAACGTATGTATAATTAAAATATTAAGACAAACACACAAAGCAAAAGGTACTATCATTAGTCCAGTAAACACAGTCATTATTGGATTTGGCGCCCTCAGTGAGAGTCCCCAGGTTTTGTTGGCTTGGCATGCTCAGTCAACCAGGGGAGGGAAGTGAAGTTTTCAATGTTGTCTAAGTAATGGTATGGGGAGTAAAAATGGTGATTCAAAGCAGGCTTGACTGGAGTCAGAGCTATCCCGTTTCTGCCAAGATGCCACTGTCGAGACCTTTACTCACAATTGCTATGATTAGAAGATTGTAGCAGTTGTAAGTCACTCTGGATAAGTTCTAAATGAACATGCCTAACGTCAGAGATGTGAAAATAGTCCATTAGCACATATCATTTGGCTTACTGATATAGATCAGCAAGGACAAGATCTATTCTGCTTTGACTCAGGATTATATATTCTTCTTTGTATATTAGTTGGTAATAAACTGGATTCAGCTCTAATTCTGTAAAGGCACAGTAAAAATACAAATATGAAAGTCACACCAAATGTCCATATTAATATTGGTTCTACAGTTGCAAACATATTTCTCTTCTTGCCTTTCTTCCTATTAGTCTTACTCTGCATATATTAAATTAACTACATTTGTTTGTCGATATCTGCACATTCATTCATTTACATTCTATAAATGTTCAACTTAATCTGCGATATACAGTAGTAACAGCAAAAATAAATCTTAAATTATTATTGTTTAAACCCCAGTAAAATAATAGTGCATAGCTATATGTTTTGGCTAGCCACATATAAACGTATAAGCCACCCAAAGTACACACTAGACCACTAAAACCACTAAAACAAAAGTATCAGTTGTGGCAGCATAACCAACATTAATGCAATTAACATCAATTCTTTAGTGTGAATGTGTTCTTCCTTTCTCATCACTTAAGCTATTTAGTGTTTAACAGTAGACATAATAGGCAAGTAGAGGGGTACGACTGTGCCAGTCTAAATTCTGCGTATGTCCCAGTACGACAAGTAGCCTAGAAGCGCCCCTCCTAATGGGTACATTATATGCAACTTCTCCATCTCTCATTCCATAATAGTAAAGTGCACAGACAAAGATTTATACTACTGTGTGTAGAGTTACAGACAATGTAAACGATCAGCTCGTGATGGCCTTGTGGTGATGTTTGTCTCACTGAAGGACATACAGAATAACACACAAGAACCAGAATGAATGAATAAGAAATCTTAATGAATATATTACCTGCAATGTATTGTACAACAGTCTGTTTTATTAAATGTAAGGATATATGCAACTATTACATTATATGTTCGATCTCAGAGAAAAAAACATCCGTGTGTGAGAGTTTCTATAAAATGTTGCATTTTTTTTGTTGCATTCTCAAAGTTGTATAACATCGGAATATGCATATTCTTACTCCATTTTTAACACCGCAGCAGCAGGCAAATACTCTTAAACAGAGTTTTTGTGACTCAATATAAATGATGTATATTTCATACTCCAGTTCACATCTGGGAGTTATTGTTGCTCTGAAATTTCGGTTGCGTTTTTTTAGAAGGCACTTAATGAAAATATATAGGGGGCAACATTAGTGGAGGTCTAGTCAAGGTATGCTCTATATCCAAAAGCTTTTGGACTCTCCAAAAGCACACGCCCAAACATGAGCATAATTAGAGATTGCAGTGACCTTTCTAGACCATTTGGAGTAAGGGACCAAGGTAAAATCAGTGGCTTTTCACCTAAATGTACATTGTTTCCTTGTGTGAGGTAACTCAATCAATCAAATTCAAACGATGGCCACTGGCAAATTGTACCCTTCCCCATTCCTAATTCAACAGTCTTCACTTTTCTGAGACATCGTTCTAACCCATTTTGGACCATGACTGTGAGGTTAGGCACTGTTGTTGGACCGGTAGTTCTGGTACACTGTGGCCATTCCAATGTCTCAATGGACTCGGATGTAAACTTGGTCAGGGCTTTGTGCAAGTCAGCCAAGGCCTTAAAGTTGCCAAACCATTTTTTATGGACTTTGATTCTGGGAAGGCAGAAGAGACAGCTTATGAGCCAAGGAGATTTAGGGAGCTGAAAGCCTATAAAAGTAATACAAGCAGCTACTGAGGCTACAGTTTAACTATCGAAAAGACATGCTTGAAATAACTAATTAGAAGAGGTGTCTATATACTGTATTTGTGGTCATATAGTGCAGCTACTAGTTCATACCCCATTGTCCAATAATTATAAAATGTTTATTAAACTGTATCACTGAGGTGCTATCACCTTATAAATTGTCACTTATAAAAAATATTCAATAGTTGCCAGCCATATATATGTGTGTCTGTGTGTGTGTGTGTGTGTGTGTATGTGTGTGTACCCACCTTCACAGCGTGGCACAGCATTGTCCCACACTACATTGCCATCTTTGAGAATGCAGGAGATGGTCTGAGAGCCATGGGTCTTCACGAATCCCTCCTCGCACAAAAATGAAATTGAACTTCCCAGCTGCAAACTCTCCCCAAAGCGCTTTCCATTGACCGGCACACCAGGATCAGGGCACTCGTTGTGACGAAATGCTGGGTGAGAGACAGGGGGAGGGATCAAGTCAGGTCCGGTCAAATGTAAGGTTGAAGCAAATGTAGCAAAATGAGAAAATGCATAACAAACTCACAAACAAGTAAAGCAACCAGTCCCTTTATCAGAAAACATTATTACAGCATGTATTCCAGAGCTACGCATAAGGATGACAGAAGAGTCATAAAGACAATTGAATGAATCATAAAGGCTATGCTTTCATGTTTACTGCATAATCCCTGTCTCATTAGTTTAGTTGTTAATCCATGTTATTTCAGAACATGCCCAGTACCGCTCTGAAACCTATTGGCAACTCGCTACGAGAAGCTATATTATTTGTTGAACCAAAATCTTTTATAGTCGTCACATTTACTTTAAGCATATTGCTTACAGCAAGTACTGTATCCTGGTACAGTGGAAATGATGTATCTCAGGAGCTCATGGGGGTCATTATTCAGAGCAATTTAGCTGTAATTAATGGCATTGCTAGCCAGTTATGACAACAGATTAATAGATAGATGAAACCTATTATTCAACTAGACTGAAAGCTTCCCATGCCTATGATATACAAAACCCATCCTAAATGACATAGGGCATTTAATGCCATTTAAATATACAGTCATACCCATTGTTTCTCATCTCCAACCCAAAATACAAACCACCAGCTCCTCCTCTATATATAGATAGCAGTGTTGCATATAAGAATATGACATCTTGCCTCTACCTACAATGTCCTTCTATCAGATACATATGACACAATTCAGAGACAGCAGCTCACCTGTTGCACAGTTTATTTAGTCATCCTCTAATCCCACTTCAGTGCTGACGGGATGCTGCCTACAGGATGCTAGTGGCTGGACATTTTGTTAAGTGGACTATTTTCAGTCTAGCACTGACACTGTTTTAAACACACATGTGTTAAAAAAAACTCCAGCAGCACTGCTGTTTCTGATCTATTAATACCAGCTCAACACACAAACACAACAAAAATCGCATCAGTGTCACTATGCTGAGAATCGTCTTGTGGTTGTCCCGACCATTAGAGAGTAAAGGGAACTAACAAAGTGTGTAGGAAAACATATGGACTACAGTTTTGTAATTGTAAAATTATAAAATGAATCTTTTATGGTACCTGGGGAATGAACAATGAGTGTACACACAGGGCTACATCATCTATCACTGAAACAAGCAACTTGGATTTACTAAAGTTACGTAAGTTATCACATTCATAAACATTTGCAAGGCAGTAACCTTGTAAGTACCAATAACAGGACAAGAGGAACAAGACATATGTAGATGTCTCCCCAACACACACACACACACACACACACACACACACACACACACGCGCACACACACAGACGCACGCACGTACACGCACACACACATAGTAAACTAAGCCATCCACTTATTACCATCTTTATGTACAAAAAAGGATAATGAACTCTGCTTGTGCTTGGGGTAAGAATAAAAACTCATCATTTTGTTTGTAATGCACAGGACTGTATTTACCTGCTCAAGGACTGAATATATGGAGTAGTTAGTTATTACCGTTTTCGTACTGTACATCACAGCTGACAAAACAAAAACCAAGCTTACTGGGAAATGCAGTATTCAGTGAAGACATTATTTATTTGTTAATTGAATTTAATATTACACTAACCAACCAATGAGACTGTTCAGAGATTCTGATGAAAATATTCTACATATTCAAACATCAAGTTTGAAGCATTATCTGAAGTAGGGAATTAAGATTTAATCTAATCCTTTAAACATTGCATTAACAATTTAACCACCAGGTCAGTGAATAGTTCTTTCTAAAATATAAGAGTTAATCAACACACACTAGCATGACAAAACGCACTATACTTAAAATGCTTTCAACACAGCGTCTTAACAACTCCAGCAGCACTATTGTGTCTGATCCACACATACAAACACAACACACACCACAAACGCACCAGCGTCATTGCAGTGCCGATAACGATCCACCACCGAAATAATACCTGGACTGTGGAGGTCCCGATCATTAAAGGCAAACAGAGAGACGTAGATGAAGAGAAACAGGTGAATTCTCTAACTGTAGACTAAATTGAATCCACATGGTAAGTCGAACCGATAACATTAGACAATGAGCGCAGAAACAAGGTGGTGTACATAATAAAGTGACATGAGTATATTGATGTATATTGAAGTCATTCTGGATTTGGTTGATTAGGAAGAATGGTAACACTCATTGCAGAAAGACAGAATTTGACATGGAGTCTCATTTCAACAAAATAATCTAATTTAAAAAAATTACTGTTTTTGTTCTTGTGCATGATTCTTTCTCTGTCTTCACCTCACACATTTGTGGTGCACCTTCAGTCAGAATGGCAGCAGCCAAACAGATTGTGTAACTCATCCATCACCATCACTGTGTTTATTAAACTGCCAGTCTGCCTTTCTACAGAGTGCAAGTTGTCTTCTTAATTAGGGTGAGTGATGGGAGAAAAATAGGCACCACACATGGAGTCATGCGATGCGATCACCTTTAGACGTCACCTATTATTAGCCAACACGTCTTGCTTTCATTAAATTCATGCAATGCTATGAAGGACTATTTGAAAGCCATTTATTTGCCAATGTAGCAGATACATACATCTTCTAATACAATCAGTGCTGGTTGGAATAACAGGAAGGCTAAATGTATACATATCATGAAGGATAAAATAATCAAGAAACACTGAACCCCTAGCGCTGCCAAAAAAACCACAAGTACATATCTCCAAGCTACTGCAGCACAAATGTGTAACGACTGAAACACAATGAGGGCATGGTTAGAAAACTTATAGAAAGCTGTTTGTTGCACATGGCTGAAAAAATGGAAAAATAGTTCACACGCGCAATGACTGCTTTCTGAGACAAAAGGATGTTGAATAAGTCACTACTTTGTGTTGAGTTTTAAAACAGTCAAAAACCGCACATTCCCAATTCAAGTAAGCAGCCATTATGCCGGATTTTCTACCGTCATAAAATCTTAACCAGAATAAAAATACACTCAGCTTTTCAATAAAACGAAAGACAGGAATAGCAAAAAGAAGATTTGGGACATACTTGTAAAGGTGATGTTAAAGCCACGGTCAGTGTAAGTGTGGTCTGTGAGAAATTCCAGCCGTGCCACATGTCCACTGGTGGTGATAGGTGATGGCAGCATGTCTCCAGAAAAGGTCCCCAAAATAGGTGACTCTGCTTTGCCTCCATCTTTGATGGACAGGAAGTCAAACTGCTTCTCCATGCTCAGATCATTGAACGCCAAGTTGATCCTACTCTCTGGTTTAGCAATGATCAGCCACACACAGTGCATGTTGTTGCCATACTCCTGAGGGTAGTTGGGTGACAGCAGGACTCCAGATGGAGTGGTGAAGTTGAAGAAGCAGGAGACTGAGAAAAGGCAACGGGAACGAAAAATAGAGGAACAATTGGGAAAATAATCCAATATTATATACCATATTGTGTGTTTGTGTGTGTGTGTGTGTGGTAATTTGTGCAGCTATCACTGCAACAGTGGACACTGTTAATTAGGTACACCTGTTTAACCACAAATATCTAATCAGCCAAGCACATGGCAGAAAATGTATGCATTCAGTTATATAGACATGAGAAAGATAACCTGCTCTACAAGGAGGTTTTATTGACTTTGAACTTGCCATGTTTGTTAGTGCTAGATGGGATATGTATATTTAAAAAAACTGTTGATTTGCTGGAATATTCACACACAGTCATCTATAGGGCTTACAGAGAATGGTCCAAAATAAAAAAAAAAAATAAAAAAAATAAAAAACGAATATCCGGTGAGGACAAAAATGCCTTGTTGGAGCCACAGGTCAGGGGAGAATGGCCAGACTGATTCAAGCTGATAAACGGGCAACAGTAACTCGAATAACTCATTACAACCAGGTATGCATAATGCATGAATGCATACCATGTCAAATCTTGAAGAAGATGAGCTACAGTGGCAGTAGCCCACACCATGTGTCAATCTCCTCAGATAAGAACAGGCATCTGAGGCTACAATTCATATGGACTCTTCGGACAAAGATTGCACATACATGTATTTGGGAACATTTGGGTGGTGTTTACAGAGCTACTTGACACCTATATGCAGTATTCTCATCATAAAAACATAAAAGTAAATAAATACTTAATGTAATAAGCAAAGGTTGTTAAGTTCTGCATTGCACCCAATGTATGTAGCTAGGGATATAGCCAACAGCACTTCCAATCAGCCAGATTTAATTCCAGTTGACATTTTACTCATTTGCAGAAATTCTCATAATGCAGTCTTTGGGGAAAGGTGACGGGAAAATCAAAAGTGTTACTTGACAGTCACTGTCAAAACTGATAGCAGTCTTGATGATGGGCTGATACCTGCTGCAGTAAACCTTTATAATTCAAATACGCGGGTTTGTGTCCGTTGTCAAGTAGGGATCATGTAGTTGTCATGTTGGAATAAAATCATCAGCAACTTTAAATAGGAGCCAGAAAGAGTATACATTTGCACTCACGTCAGCCAATTATGGAGGTTTCTAATTCACGCAGTTCATTTTCCTTCTTTTCTTGGCACAAGTCAATATTTCTGGAAATAGTTCTAAATAATTTCTGAAACTTTCCCCCCTGTTTGCTTTACAAATTTTCCATATTCCTTGCCACTGTCGCCCTAGGCTTGCTCAATTTGGGATTCACTTGAATTACCTGGATAACGAAATGGCAATGCCAATCTCTTCACATCCACTTACCCAATTTCTTAAAAAGCTGTTGCTTTTTATGCTTTTTATATGCATCATTTAACTTGTACTTTAAGTCCATCTGTGAAAGTTAACAAATATGTTAACTGAAATCTACATTGCCCAGACATCACTACAGTCATGCAGTCTTTTTAGGCAACTCTGCTGTGGGGCAAGATACCTTCATTTAGTAAGTACTGTAGTTAAAATACTTTGCAAGTGCTTTATCTTACACATTAATATTAAAAAAACAATAGGAAACCATTTAGTACAGTACAGTCATGTAAATTTGCTGTACAGAATCTGAAACTTGAAACATTGATTGTTATATAACATATATACATAAGAAATTAACGTAGTTGTCTGTAACAACTGTTAAGTAAATAGTAAACTATTGTGAGAGTTTAGTACAGTACTGTATAATGTAACATTATATGTTCGCCATTTTATTTTCATTTAGCTTGCGTGATGTATGGAGTTACATTGATTATAAGTTGATTTTATTTAATATTCTAATTTATTTGAGTTTTAATAGGGGCATAACTATACATAAAAACATCAATAGAATGTCAGCCTTTTATTGCTTTCTGCTTATATTTTATTGCGACAGCCACAAAAAGCAGCTCTAACAATAGAGCTATTATTGTATAACTCAGTGAATGGTGTTTAGATATAAGTGGTTTTCTCAACGAACACTTGTCCAAAAATGATTTGGTAGGGACCAACTTTTTAAAAAAGTTGGTCCCTGGAGGGCAAAAACCTTTATATCACATATATAACGAAATAACGGTTCAGAATGTACACTGCTTACAGAAATTAGGGGATATTTCAAAATGAATATGAAGCGATTAAAAGAAAAAATATTTTATTTGATTTCATTAAATGTGATCATCAGAAAAGCGAAAGTGAAAAGTCAAAGAAAGTTGTTTGATTAAGCAAATGAGATGCAAAGTTAATTATCATGATTGAGTAGCAAGTGACACATGCATGGGGAGAAGAATGCCAAACTGGACGCGAGTGCCAAGTATTGACTGTTCAGTAAAGTGTATGGTCACCCAAGAGTGTCAGAACACACTGATAGTGATGGAGCATGAGGAGCATCAGATTATCGGGCAGCTCTTGCAGGATCCACTTTGTATTCATTTTGAAACGTCCCCTAATTTTTGTGAGCAGTGTATCAACCCGTTTGGTCTTCAATCTCCATTTTTTAATGGCACCCCACCATTACGTACTCTTCACTTGCTCCCTGTAGCGGTCCTACTGCAGGTCTTCTTTCCTACAGAGATCGAGGCACCGCTTGGCTTAACTGGACCGACCACACAATATTAAAAGAAGACGGTGGAATGAACTACCACTGAATGTCTGAGCGGCTGAGTCTCTTACTGTCTTCAAACAGTTAGTGAAAACTCAGCTCTTCAATCAGCACATAAGTGACTTAAGCCTGACACTGCACATTTAATGAAATTCTATGTAGAATGGGTTAGTGTTTGTCTTTGGATTTACTTAGATCAAATTCTAACAGGATTTTAGCAGAACTGTGTTCTCGGGTTACTGCTTATTTGTGCTAGTATGACGTAATTGCCATTAAGAATACAAAGCACTTCTGTACCCACTTTGGATAAGGGTGCCTGCTAATTGAATTAAGATTAAAACAATGTGATGTACATTGAACAATAGCACTGCTTTCAAAATTGTTTACCTCTTTCTGAAGTTTCAACCCTAGTCTCAGATGAGTTTGAAATGTCTGCAATCATGCAGGTGCACGAAATGTACAAGAATAATCCTAATAAATTCGATTTTGTATCCCCCTCTTACTCCTCAGCCTTCCCCTGTCTTATAAAGCTGAGATTCATTTGCATGACCTAATTGCTGATGCTGCAATTACAGAGAAAATCATTATTCATTTATCACTGAGAAACCAGTTCAGTACATTTAAATGAAATCTAAAATTGCATCATGGATTAAGTGCGAGTTTTATTCATTTCAGCACAGTGGAAATAACTCAAGGGCAATAATACATATCTGTCAGTTGTTTAGACAGAAGTGGGATATACACCAAGTTTCAGACAGAAGCTCTTTCCACTCAGAGGGGCAACAGAACAGCTTTGAGGTGATACTGGATACAGCTGTAACTGAATGTGACTTACACACACAGCTGGGTTTTTTGGCTGACCACTGGTTGTTCTTCTGACAGGTGATGTTCTTCTTCCCCACCAACTCAAAAGCAGGTAGACATTCAAAATACAACTTGTCTCCATGCCGGAACCCAATTCCCTCTCTCTTTCCATAGGCTGGGATTCCAGGGTCTCCACAACCACCTTGGTCAATTTCTAAAAAGATGGAGGAATCATGGTAAAGAATAATTATTTTGTTCTCATTGCTGTTGCTGTTGTTGTTGTTGTTGCACAATGTGAATATTCAACTACTGAAAAAAAAACAATTCAATAGATTCCATTTAATTAAATACATGGAAGATTTAAGCAAGTGTGCTGCTTAAATAAATCAAATCAATCTGAATTACAAAAAAGAATAATAGAAAATGGAAATAAGGTATAAAAAATAGAACAACTGGACAAAAAGGTTGTATTGTTGATGAAGAAAATCTAAGAAACACATGCAAGCCAACAATAACTACATCTACGCTATACTTTATTTTTGTCCCTTTTAAGTCAAAAGTCCCACAGTGAATGCTTCAGTGACACTGATTTGGTGGAGGTGTGTTAGTGTGTGTCGTGCTCGGAAGAGTGTATCAGGCACAGCATGTCTGCTGGAGTTTTTAAACACCCCATTCTCACTGATGGAACCTGGACTGGACTAATGAAGATTATGAGGGCACTAATAGAAAGTGTGCAGCAACAGATGATCTACTGTCTCTGATATTACATTTAAGGTGGGGCAACATAGTAGTTGTGTTTAATCGATTACACAGTGAGTAAACACAGTTTTCTTAAGCTCTAGCAGCGCTGCTGTGTCGGATTCCACTCATACCGGCAACACACACTAACATATCACTACAGTGCTGAGAATGATCCACCACCAAAATAATATTTGGTCTGCGGTGGTGCTGTTTGGGTCCTGACCATTAGAGAGAAAAATTAAACATGAGTAAACAGTATGTAGAGATACAGATGGACATGTTAATTCTGTAATTACGAAGTGCAATGGCCACTAAAATTTGCTAATAATAATCATAACAATGCAACTTTGGTTAAAAAAAAATATTTACTGGCAAGCGTCACAACTGCTTGTACATCGATTGTCTCTTCCCAAAAGGTAAGTCAGATTACGTCTGCTACAATGTCAAGTGGCCTGAACCTAAAACAAGGGAGTTTTAAAAAATCATGCAGGCACAGCCATGTGAAAGCCTTTGCGAGTTATGATTTTGGATCAAAAAACGTGCACAAAATAGATGTCAACCGATGTCGATATGGGGAGACAGATCAAGTAGCTGTTGACTATGCGGCTGCAAGTGATGTCGCAAGTGTGCGCGTGCCTGTGTGTTATATAACTACATTCAGGGTCCCATTAAGGATTTAACCCGAATTTATTCTGAGTGCAGGCATATGAAATGCAGATCAGATTTGATTGAGTAGAGTGGCAGGTGATTATGTCCTAACTGCATCCTAATAAAAAAGCATCTCAGTGTGCTTGTGCTTTAAAAGGTAAAGGGAGTGGGAATGCTGTAGCAACTGCGGATTTTCTAAGCGACTTTTAATTTCAGAGTCCCTCTGTTTATCTCTCTGTAAATCTCTCACCCAGAGCTGGTTGCTATATACTGTACATACACAGTACTGTGTAAAGGTCAATGGTGTAAAGAGCATATATTACACATTGTTGACATGTTATTTTATGGCTGGACATACAAATCACTGTGGCCTATAAAAGCAGATTTTTTAAAACTTCATAAAATTGACTCTGTCTTCTGGTTGTATTGGATGTAGCATTATTGGCTAAGCAGCTGCAAACAAGACTAAGGTCACCTCTTTCAAGGCCAAGGCTGAGCTACAGTGGTGTAAATCAGACTTTCTTTTGATTCTCGATCAGCTGAAGCATACTCTACGGAGAATATGCATCAAACCGCACCATCTGGCAGTGTGACTAATGAATCTGAGTTTGACAGATGCAAGGACAATGCTAACTGTCTGAATACATAATGCCAACCATAAAGTTTGACGGAGGAAGATAAATAGTTGGAGGTGTTAAGGGGAAACAAAAGCTGTGTCAGTCCAACTCGTGTAAACAGTTTTAGAAAGGCAATTTCTTTTTTTTTTTCAGAATGCTAATGTTTTTATTTTAAAGGGAACACAAGCAAGTAGACTAACACCTTATTAATAATCAGAATGGGGATGTAGACCTGATATTGAAGTTGTCCATAACCTTTATGACATGCAGTTATTTTGGATGTGTGTATGTTCATCTGGTGGAAAATGAACAGCTTTTTACTAGAAGCAGACATGTCATGGACTTTCATAACACCTGGCACTTATTTACCCATTAAAACTGACTGATGTATTATTCGTATTATTATTCTGTCACCTTTCTGTTTTCACTAATTGCGATAGAAGCTATTGACATGGTAGTAAAGGATTACTAATAATGCAGGACGATGGGAGTGCAAAGGAATTCATCCATCCACATAGAATGTAAAAGTTTTAAGCGCTTTATATCATTATATTATAATTACACAATTATGTCTGTTTTGCAGTTTTGTGTGTAGCAACTTTTGTGTGTCACGAGCCTCAAGCACAGTCACAAGTCTCAATGTGCATATCAATTAACTACTATGAATCTACTATGATTTTACTACTAAGAATCCCACTTTGAACAGACAAGACATGTAATGTACTGGGTTCATGCAGTATATATGTATATATATATA
>JAUZST010035540.1:0-28036 GCA_034779995.1 Parotocinclus haroldoi | reverse complement strand
AGTGATATATAAGCTATGCAAAAGGTCTGTAACAACAAACATAATCTGTTTCACCACCTCGAGCAGAAGCACGTAGCCCAGTACAAGGAAAGTAAAAAATACCACGAGGTCAGATATTTCAAAGTATAAAATATATTTTGTTGCAATTGTGTGCTGTTGAAATAAATCGCCAAATATATCGTTATCGCAAAAGTACCCAAAAATATTGTGATAATATTTTAGGGCCATATCGACCACCCCTACTTTGAACGCCGTTCCCAAGGACAATATAACGAGAACATAATGGGCGAGTATATTTGGGGATCGATTCATGAAACTGATTTGCAGTATAGTTGTAAATCTCGGAAAACCACACACTTATGAACAGTTTTTGGTAATCTGTGTAAATTTGCAATGCATATAGTGTTCTTAGTCTGACTGTATAAATGAGAGGATGGTAAATCAACTGTTTCTATAGTGAAAATGCATACCTTTTATTGCCGTGGTCACAGAAGTGAAGTGTATGATGAATGTAAGCAATTTTGCATTTTTTTAGACATAAGTAATTGGAATATAACACTAAAAGGCTGGGAACAAAACTTGCTACGTTGTATAATCATACATCCCAGTGTCATGATGTTCGCAAGGTGCCGACTTCATTTTTCATTTCAGAGGGGGGATCTGTAGCAACAGTGGGGGTTTTGTAGAAAAAACTGATAATGTTTCAACTCACACATTTGAACAAATTTTGTGTCGTGATTTTAGTTGACTTTTCAAGCGTACATTGACCCATTTGTCTATTTCCTGCATTCTATACTCCTGTACTTATTTTGGCTCTTCATCTGCTTCGTTTGCATGACCTTTACTCTGCATCAACTGAACTGATGTTTGACATGTTTATAATATGAATCATACAGGCTTGGCATTTCCATAATCAAACAGAGGCTGTAGACCGTGTTGTAGTGAACGCCTCAGTGACTTTCATAGGTTTTCACCAGCCCAACAGGTCAGTTCATCGACTATTGGTCCTGCCTTCAAAGTCCATTGCAAAATAATAAGCCAACTTTGAAGTGGAACTTTTATAGTTTGCACAAATGCCTGACGTTAACATCACTGATGTGATAGCAAATGCCAAAAACAGAGTTTATTGTCCAACATTGGTGTCTGACCCAAGTCCTGAAATCTAATTTCAGAGGAGTCAAGACTGTTGTAGCAATAATCGAGTGGCAATCTCCATACTAATTCCGATTGTTTAATGTCATGTTTGGGTGTCCCCAAATGGTTAGCTGGGTAGTATGTCTCTCAATGGGGCAATGGCAGAAGGTTGAACTCGTTCGAATAATTAATGATTCTAGCAACGTAAACGTCTATATATGTACATATGTAGCTTACAAAATCCTTGTAATTATTTAGATATTATTTGTAGCACAGCAGCCTTCAAGTAGACTGTACTTGTATCATACACCCCTGTAAACAAAACAAGTATAAAAAAATGCAAATACAACCTGTTTCTCCACATCACTTAATACTTGCTTTTCTACCATATGCTCAAAAAACCCTCAAATACCAAAAAAAAACCTCAAATCAAAAAATATTGGTCAACTTGCAATTGCCTGCTAAAAGTAAAAAAAATGTCAATTTCAACAATTTTAGTCAGATATAAAATATCAGGTAATAACAGACCAGGCTAAACATATGAACACAACCCCATATCTCCTGCACCAAGCCCTCAAACAGCATTTCCTGTGCCAAACCCTCTTAATCTGTTGGGACCTTTCTGTCCTTCCTGGCCACTATCCAGCTCCAGAACCTCAGTCGTCTCCTCAATAACTTGAAATACATCTCAGACCTTCCCTCACCAGTATTGGAATACAAACCAGAGTGGCCCAGCGGTAAAAGCACTCACTGGAGGAACCAAAAGTTACAGGCCCTGTGTCTGTGGCACTTTATTGCTGACTACAGTCCATTGCAGACTTAAAATCCACTCCAAAATGTTGAAAGCCCAGCAAGTTTTTTAACCCAGGTCCCATTGCTGTTTTCCAGCAGCTGGCTCTTAGCCCCGAGCCACTGGAAATACTCATTTCATTTTTGCGTTTCAAATTAAACAAAATACGGGCCTTACTAACACCCACCAAGTACTGTTCTATTTCGACTATATCCAAACACCACATGGTGTGCTATATAACCAGTGCAATGGAAGAAATGTATCACATGCCTGGGCTGCAATAAGACCATCATAGAAAAAAGAAGGCAAAACACAAACAGCAATTTACGTAACTTGCTTAGTGTGTCCAAAGTTAATTGTAGTGCTCAAAAGTAGTTTGATCCAGTTAACAAACACATACAGTTCCAATTTCCCTAAACGTTACGACAAGTTTGTTTAACATTTGATTTGCTTACAGTTTCTTGCCCATATGGTGAATTATTTAAAGGATTTCTTTCCCTACTCAGATGCATCTAAAATAAAAAAGAGTAATATTTTGTGCAGTAGCAGATGGTTTGGAATGAGCCTTACTTAGTGTAGCTATGTGCTCAGAATGCACAAATATACAGCAAAGTTGTAGATTTCTGAAGGCTGTTATTAAATATAATGTTGAACAGTGAATTAGTAGTCTGATGATGAACAGCTGCATTGAACTAGAGATGCTTTTTGTTGTACAGACTCAGAATAAAGAGCTGAAAATAAAGTCCATCCTGTGGTTAATCATTACATATTCTTTTCTACTTGGTATGGACATGTTTGAAAATTAAACATGTTACTAAATGATGCTTGATGTTTTTTTTTTCCTCTTCGTGCAGATGTGATTCATACACAAATTGGCCATGCGTTTCTTGTTGTCCATTTTAGCTTATCTTTCTCTACATACTTTTAGTTAGTTTGCCAATGTTCCACAGGAACCTCATATGTCAGGATACTTTTTCGGTGGTGGTTCATTTGCAGCACTGCAGTGACACTGATGGTGTGGTGGTGATGTGTTGTGCTGGTATGAGTGGATCTAGTAAAGCAGTGCTGCTCCAGCTTGTAGCTGTAAAGTCGCTGACAGTAGCTTATTTGTTCCTGCCCAGTTTGCCAGTCATCTTCCAGTTCTTTATCAGTGCTCACAGGACTACAGGATGCTGGTGGCTGGATGTTTTTGGAAGATAGATGTTTCTGGTAGGTGTTTTAAAAAGTCAAGCAGCGCTGCTGTGTCAGATCCACTCATACTATCACACCATCAGTGTCCTGATATCTGGTCCTGCAGGGATCCTGACCATCAGAGTACCTGATGTACCTTTTAGAGTAAAAGGGATGAACAAAGTATTTATATGAGAAATAGATGGACTACAGTCTGTATTGTAGAACTACAAAGTGCATCCGTATGGCAAGTGGATTATAAAATGGACAGTCGGTGTAGAAACAAGGCGTGACCACAAGTGTATGGCAGCAGAATTGTCAGTAATGTCAGAATCATACATTGTAATCCCTGTTTTAAAGAATGTCTTTGTCCAAACTCTGAGGCACAGTTGCTTTATCTTTGTGTGTGCTTAAGGTTTAAGTGTTTTTTTTTTTTACAAAAGCACGTAAAGTATTTGCTTATTCTATACTTTTGCCAAATGTGATATTGCAGATTACAAGGCTTCGTGGTTTAAATGCGTGCCAGTTTTCTTCAGGTTGTTTTATATAAAGCAGCAGCACTTCTTGACCACAGGGACTACTTGGCTTACGTTCATAAGGCCTAGAGCTGTGTTGATCTTTGATTGAAAAGTTTAGTATTTCCCCAATGAAACACTCAGTAAAACTTACCAGTATTGTTAATTAGCTGTTGAACTAAATACCTTAAAAATAAATGCATAAATAATTATTATAATTTAAAAAAACAATACAATGCCAAACACTGAAATGAGAATTGTGGGGCTACTTGTAGGCTCAAGTTGGGGAGATATTGGCTTTAATCAGCTAAAACCCTAAATGAAACATATGTTCTGACTTTAATAGCTGTTTATTACAGTTTTATTGTACATGGAATTTATGAGTAGCTCTGTACTACCACAATTTTATAAGTGAAGTCTCTCTTGCTACTGCAGTGGGGTGGGGAAAATGGTTCTCACATTTCCACAAACACAGTTTTACAGGAATATTGGGAGTTGGGGAGTTGTTTCCTGACAAGCATTCTACCAGATAAATACAAACAGAAAGAAGTCTTATTTTTCCTTAAAATACAGATAGTTACAAACCCTCTGGGCTAAATTTATGGAATTTAACAAGTAATAGCTCTTGAGCCGTGGTTATACATTTTCCCTAAATGCAGCCCATGTGAAAGTAGCCATACTTGCTTGCATTTTAGGAGAGGAGAGCATTTTTGGGTTTAATTTGAAGGTAAATCACATACTGTATTTTTGTTAGTGTGTAATATTATAAGATCTGTTCTTTTTTTTTAATGGTGACTGCTAATGTTTGTCATCTGGAAACACCCTATTGTTACAAAGATAAGGAGCAAAAATGTTTTGAAGAGCCAGGACACGATAATCCATAAATATTCGTTTTTCTAGCAGGATCTGGCAAACCTGAATTTAAATGCAGCAACCGTGAAGTGGCTACCAAACAAAATTTAGGGAGACTCTAAAACTCAAGAAAGTGGAGAATATAATTACTAAAGTTTACATCACGTCCATTTGCGAGATTGTTGGTTGGCGACAATGTAGAGATCTGATTATTGCCAAGCAAACCCAAATGTTTCCCCATTGTATGAGTAACCGTGTGCATGTAAACTCACTGATCAGATTACAGTGGCCCCTCGGCACTTTGCGGTTCACCTTTCGCGGCCTTGGTGCATCACGGGTTTTCAAAAAATTTTAATGGAAAAAAATATATCGCAGATTTTTGCTGTTTCGCGGGTGTCTGTGGAACTCTGCGCATGCGTAGTACGTGTGGTATAGTTAACGTATACATGAGGACGTATCTTCTTCGATAGTGAATACCCATATCAATATCCATATAGACTGAGTTTACTGTAAAAATTAGTTGTGTAACATTTTTTTAATTACTTTACGTATGTACGTACGTAGGTTTAGGAATTCAGAACATTTTACAGTGCCGTACTGTACACTGTAATGTATGAACTTTTACAAAGGAGTGTTTTAATACAGTGTACAGTACTGTATAAAGGTACAATACATGCACAGAACAGTGTAGGAATGGTTACTGTCACACCCACGCTCTGCTCGGCGGACCATACCTACGCACCTGAATCTCATTCACTCTCCTCATTACACACCGTATATATTCACTCCTCTCTCACACACCACTTGCTAAGTCTCTTGGTTTTTCCCCTGAGTTCTAAGCGCCACTGCTTTTCGATTATCGCTGTACTTGCCATTGCCGACCCGTTTTCTGCCGAGTTTTCATGGTATTCCGGCCCCGGACCCTGGACTGTCTGTTTCCCGGAACACTGCTTTTGCCTCCGCCATGTTTTACGCTGCGTTACAGTTATTAAGGGAATGGGAAAGGTTTACATAGTGTAAATGTGTGGAGGAGGGTTTTTAAAGACTTATAAGTGTATAAATACTTAAATATAGCATCCCTACTTTGGATTTTCATTTATCGCGGGTGGTCCTGGAACGTAACCCCCGCGATAAACGAGGGAACACTGTACTGACAATCTCGTTTTTTGCAGGTGTCAGATTAAGTAATTATGCAATTGCTGTTTTAAATTTCACACTTTTACAATCTAAAAAGCAGTTTGATTTGGTCCTTTACGTGTCGGCATAATGTGTAGATATTCTATATATGGGGGGTAGGTGTAAATACCAGATGCGTGTATGTGAGTGCACCCTCTGAGGCGAGAAAATTTTAGTCGTGACGATCCCCGCACTATTCTGTTTATATGCCGGTCTGGTCACAGCACAGTCAGTTACTTGGAACCAGGACTGGGGTTTGCAGATATAACAGGAAAAAGTTCTGGGGTAAATTCTATTAATTGATTTCACTGCTGTTATCGATGATTATCCGTAAATCAGTTAATTCAGCCTGATCCTTGTCAATCTTCCATATTTTTGTGCACCCTAAGCATAGATGCTAATGCTCCGAATGACTACTATAGAACATTTGATGAAAACTTTTCCACTGAAGAAGCACGCTAGCGAGATTTCTAGCAGCGTGAAGCTGTAAGTAGGTCAGGGGTGCCTGGGCCTCAATCTGCAGCCCAACCCACAGACTGCCATCATTGATTGTGAAACATTCCAAAACACAGTGGTGTGCCAGTGTGCTTCAGCAGTAAGACCGTGCACTGCAGACTGCTTTCGATCTTTTAAACAATGTCTTTCTTAATACAAACGGTCAGTGAACATGAGAATGCATCAGAAGCCAGCGTTTAACCCTTAGCCATGTCACAACAGTGTGGTAAAAATGCTTCAGCATGACTTGCGTTTGACCTTCCTCACTCTGACACTAAAGCTGTGCAAGTATGACTGATTTTTAAAGAAGAGATGACAAGTGATGAGATCTTTTTTTTTTTCTCTCTCTCTCTCTGAAAACATGCAGAAGATGATCTCAAATTACTAATGCTTAATGTGGAAGATCAAGTTTTACACCATTGTACTGTAAATCTAAGAGAATGTCCTGGGTCGTATTTAGATGTGCATTTACCCAACATGGATAGGACTTTTTAACATCCGGAAATTGGGGTATTTGAGTAACAATAGTGACCTGAGTGCAAGGCCTGGTAAACTGGTTGGTGGTTTAAGACTGTTTGCAGCTTCAGACTAAATAATATGTGAAAAGTGTGGTTCTGTAGCTGCTGATTTACTTCCTAGCTATACCCTTGTGCTATGCGGAACCATACCCTATAAAAACAAGAATGTTGAGTTGAATTATTAAAGCTTTTCCAGGACATATTTTGGGAACTGGTGGCAATATTTAATTTAATAATTCATTTAATTTAATAATTCTGGAAGTATGTGAAGATCTAAGGTAACTTTATGTGGAACCACATTGCCTTTTAGAATATGGAGAAGAAAGAAACGTATCCCTGCACTCAAACTTGACTGATATAATTATCTGACTCACTTCTCTTTTGGTGTACCAATGTGTCATTATATCAAATGTAAAATGTATAGGCGTGAGAAAATCAAATAGTGAATCAAATTGTGACCAGTGTATTATTACACTCTTACTCTTCACTTGGAGAGAACTGGATTTATTCTGAAGGACAAGCATAGCAACAGAGTTTGCCAACCTTTAGTCTCTATTAATGAATTAGGATTAAACAAACTAGGGTGATGGGGTTTTTAGATATCTGGTTGATAGTAAGAGAGGGTATAGGGTATACTGGTTTGGATGCATGTTCTTAAAAAATCACGTTCTTTTAATTTGTTTTTAACATATTGCGATGATTATATTTAAAAGAATCATGAGGATTGTACTTAATGTTGCCTCACACACAGCCTTGTTAACAAGCTAATTTTGCGCTCCAGTGGAAAAGGCTCTGGACAACTTATCAAAAGCTTGTGAGGTGATAGCACTCTTGGACACTTCAGCAAGTCCACCCTACTGCTCCTCTCATTTACACTTTCCTCACTCCTCTCTCTTTTTATACACAATGTCTAGCTGAACACAAAACTAAATTCAGATTTCTTTTGTATCACATAGGATTTTGGAGATACCTTAAAATTGACATTAGGGGTGGGTGGGAATCTCTAAGCGCCACAGAATTCGATTATGATTCAGAGGGCAACAATTATAGAGTTTTTTTTTTTCTTTACCATGTGACTACATGAAACAAATCTATGCCGTCAAAATAGGTCCTAAAGTTTTGAGAACCAAAAAACCCGTAACCAAAAATTTACATTTTGTAGTAAAAACTGGTTTGTAAACAGAATATTTCTGTTTGTAATCGTCTATTTTGAGTTTAATATCGTATAGTCTTGAAGTATCCGTTTTTGCTTTCATTGCACCTTTTCTCCATTGCGCTTCTGTCTCGTGTTCGCTTCAAATTTTTTTTAGCAGTTTAGCAGTCTGACTCTAAACCTCATTAAAAGGCATTAGCGTTAAAACTAGCATACATGAGAAAATAAACACACAGCTTCCCTCTGTTTATCACCGACCAGTGGTGATCTTTCGCTGTCGTAGGAGGGCTTAACTCCATCAGCCAATGATTGCCTAGATCCCGCCCCCGTCAAATCGGGTCTAAACATCAAAAACGAGAAACTTTTTAAAGCGAAAGCGAGACTGAGAGAAGCACAACAGAGAAAAGGCGCAAAGAAAGCGAAGACATACTTCAAGAATATTAAACTCAATGTTAAATTGCTGCTCTGATGCAAGTGTGATAGATTATCGATTATTTGTTAATCGATTCAGAATCGTTAACGTCCGAATCGCAATGCATCCAAAATTAGAATTTTTCCTCCACCCTTAATTGACATAGTATGCATGTTTTTCACAAGTTCAATTTGGTCTTAAATGTCTGTGACACGGTTTAATCAAAACACCAGACAGCAGAGCACCCAAGCATGAGAGGTGTGTGAAATTGTTCCTTTAATCATTAAATGTCTAAACTGACATGAATAATTGGCAGTTTATGGATCCAACGCTGCTAACGTAATGCTGCCACAAACCACAGAATTGACTCTTCTTGTTGCTGACTTGTATGCACTGAGTTCTAAATACACAATTTAAAGCCCTAAGGATGATCTGAATAAAAATATAGAAATGATGCACGTTAACAGTTAACAGTTTTGTGTTTGCAGTGCTATTTAATGACTGTTTATCCACCAGTAACTACCTACGAGCTATTTGCCTTAAAAAGTATGCTACCTCAGCTCACAATGATTAGCACATGTCTACAGGTTTTTTGCTGACTTTTGACAAGTCTACGTACATGACCAGGTAATTTATTTCTGGCTGTGCTTTCAGATAGGGATAACCAGGCATTAAGGGGTTTAACATCTGGATCAGTGATGTTTTACACATCTGGTTCTGGACCCCTATCGTTCATGTCTATGTCATGTTGTACTGGTTACGTACAATAACGTTGAATGTAACAATCTGACTTGTGATCCTCCTGTTCTCATTATAGCATTGGGAAAGCTTATGGCATTTACTTTCAAGCACCTCTGAGCCTAGCTCTTAAGTTTTTAGACTTATAAGACTGCACGTATTACTCGACAGACAAACATTTCTTTGCCACCAATTTTACATTTGAATAAGTGCAGTCATGGTTCCTCTTTAGACTTATGCAGATAATCACTACAGACATAAAAGTCACAGATGTTGTCATGTTGAAACATTTTTGATGTATTAAATCTTCCTAAAGACGGGAAATCCTATTATGTATATTCACTATGCCATTACAGGAAGGACATGTGTATCAGTGTGTGTCCAAACACCATCTGTATTTGTGAGCACTTTTCATAGGCTATCTGCCAGCATCTAGACTGACATAGCTAAGCACCTACACTAAGTTAATACCCAGGCATGCTTGGACTGACTCGGTGTGACTGCATACTAGTAGCACTACAATACGATGGGAAAATCACGAGACGAAGATATAAAGTCAAAGTTCTATATCAGATGTATTTTAAAATCTGTAAAATACGCGAGTGTTCAGGAAGCTAAATCAGTGTTGAGCAGCGTTCTCAGAACAGTTCAATATTGCAGAGTTACTTACAGTTATGAGAAACAGCATGTGCTGTTATCATGCGACTGTTTGTTGCCAAGCCCTGTGCTGTACACACACACAAAATTAGCAATGGCTTCTAGGCAGATATCTACAGTAAGCAATTCTGATAATATCTCAAGATAAATGTGTGCAAATCTGCTCCAATATCACTTACAATACCCTAATCACACAATAATCGGCTATCAAGAGATTAGGTCAACGCAAGGATCTGGAAGGCCCCAAAACTCTACTGGGAAATACAGATGGGAAATATGCCTTCGATATTTTTTTTTTAAATCAAGGCTCTTTTGAGAAGCATAATAACCGGAAGGTTATCTAATGTAGGTTTTGTGTCTAGAAGGTATGTTCATAAACAATTGCTGATTTGAGTTGCATGATGGTTGTCCTGAGAAGCGTCTCTGAAAATTTGGTGAGGAATAAAGCACTGAAAGCATCTTTACTACCCTTCACAAGGGTGTCATGGTGTGAGGAGTCTTTTCACCTGCTGGTACTGGTGAGCTGCTTCACCTGTTAATAGTTAATTAATGCTTTGGCATACAGAAACATTTTGCAGAAAGGCTCGTTTCCCACAGTTCAATTGTTTTCTAAAGAGTAACGATCAACAAGAGGGTGCTCCTGCTCATGCTAAACCGTCAAAAGGTGGTTTAAGGACAAGTCCAGCAAATTACACGGATGGCTCACTGGTTTTGCGTGATGACTTGAAGTATAGCATGGGGTACTTGCCCTTTTGCTGGTTTCATACTCTGTAGTATAAAAGTGGACTGTTCATATCATACAGTTTTTCTATTTTCTTTGGGCAAGTAATTTAATAGACATAGGCCTTCTTCCTGAACTTTTTTTGGCAGTACAGATTAGAGTTGTGCACACACAAGTTAAGCCTTGTCCTTATATAACCCTCTGTACTGACCTGTCGGTCACTATGAAACAGCAAATCTCTACCCACCAGAGTGCATATCAGCATGACATATTGTCTTCAGGTTTGGTCTTGCAGTCATTTGTGCTTGCACTGTTGGAGCATGGCTATGGGCAAACGAGGTGCTTATCTTTTATCACCGTGTGCTGTGTCTGCATACATTGACTTGTTTGGTCTTGTTTTGTTTCCTGTACTTTCATTTTTATAGCAAACTAAAAATAATCTGTAAAACCTGAATGTGTGTGTCTTTATGTGCATATGTGTGTGTGTCTGTATGTCTGTGTGTCTCTTTATCTGTGTGTGTCTGTGTCATACATACATACATATGTCTGTTATACATATATAACAGAACTGCCTGGTTGTAATTCTAATAAGAACATTTGTTCTCCCAGCTGTACTTAAACTCAACAGGAACAGATTTGGGATTGTAGACTCTGTAGCCTGTTATTGCTTGGTTTGCCAGTTGGGCTACACAGTTTTTATATATATATATATATATATATATATATATGAGCTATAAAAAACGTCTTTTTTACCAAATTAAAAGATTATTTTACCAATTACATTTGAAAAAAAAAAGTCACCAGTTATCCAGACAGTGCCTGAAGACCAGCATTATTTTTCTTATTATTCATAATATTATTATTATTTATATTATTATTATTATTATTATTATTATTATTATTATTATTATTATTATTATTTACTGGTCATTACCCAGTGTACATATACATCCTTGCTTAGGTCAGGAGTTTCGACCTTGGAACTACAATATTGTGCCCTACAATGACCTGGCGTTCTGATCAGCCTATATGCTCATTTGCATCGTGTGAAATCTGGGATAGGCTCAGGATAACTTCAAGATTAAAACATGAAAATCAATTTTTATTTGCTCACTTGATTTAATTACTTACTGATTCCAGTTTAGTGGCCGAATTGATATTAGAATCCAGTTCTCTGCAGCTGTGAGGTAACAACAGTAACAATTGCATTGAACGTGCTGCTCTGTGTCTATTGAGTACTAGATTATTCTTACAATACTTATAAAGCTTCTTATTGTTAATGTTTCTGACGTAGCTCATGCTTATGTTGCAGACTCTGGCTGGAGCGTAATGAGCTCACGCTTCCGGTTGCCTGCTGGCAGATCCTACAATGTCCGGGCGTCAGAGCTGGCACGCGACAGGCAGCACACCGAAGTGCTCTGCAATATCATTCTGTTGGACAACACCGTCCATCCTTTTAAGGTTAATGTAAGTATACTAGCGTTTAATGTCTTTTTATTAACATAAAACCTAGTAGCGTAGAACTGATTTAATTACCTTCCATTTGTCTAATAGACTGTGTAAACAGATTTTATTACCATACCTCACCTCGACTTTTGGCTGCGTTGAGAACCACGATTTTTTTTTTCTGTAGAAAATGACCATACTAGAGCTAGAACAGCATTTTCTCTTTTGACCAGTTACTTATTCTTGATGTGAGGTAAACAATGTCAGAGTATGTTCCAGTAGTTAAAATGCTGTTGGTTAGACTGACATTTTTTGCAATGTTTAGATATTTGTTTTATGCTGTCTGTGTAGTGCTCATTCTAGCATGTTCTTTCTATTTGAAAGTGTCTTCGGGTCTTTAAAAATGTTGTTTATCATTATAATTATTTAACATTTGTTGTGTTTAGTTGACACAAGTGACTTAAAACAAATGCTGATTTACAAGGTGCAGTTCAACATTTGAATACAGTCGAATCCGGTTAATGGGACCACATCGGGACGCGATGGTTTTGGTCCTAATAACCGGCTGGTCTGATTAAACAAACATGCACTATATTACAAGATGGGACGTGCTATAGTTTATGTAACATATTAAATGTTTATTAAACCTTGCGATATACAAATATAGCGAACGTACAAACAAGAACTACTGTTGCTTACAAACTTTGTTCATTGAAAAATAAATTTGCAAGCAAGTTTTTCGAAACGATCTATAACACAATGTATAGATACTCAGCATGTGAAGCATAATACTGTAAAAAACAAGTTCTTACTAAATTCCAGTGGTAAAGAAAGTGATGGGCATGTTCACCTCCCGCTGGTTTTGGTCTTGTCAACACAACTTTTTCGGATTTCCTGACCTTTGATAAAAGCAGAAATTCTCTCGTCTCGCTGACCCGCTTTGCATCTGCTCGAAGTGGCGACTTGTGGCTTCTTTTTCTTCTTCGCTCTCAGGTTCTTTGGTTCGATTAAACGGATTTTTGGTCGGAATAACATTACACGTATATAATAGGATTTATTTCTGTACTTTAGGATTCGGTCCGAATAAGTGGCTGGTCCCATTAACTGGTGGTCCAATTAACCAGATTCGACTGTATTTAATCCATTCTGACAGTGGAATTCTGATAGGGCTGGTACTTTGCTCCACTTGTGCTATGCAGATACCAAATCAGAAACCTTAACCACAGAGATTTTCCATAAGGCATTGTTTAGAAGCATATTTTAAAGATATTTTTTTTTATCAAATAGTACAACATATTTAAGACAGTTCTGAGACAGATAATGACCTATATGACTTTAGTATGTCCTTTTATCTGCATTCACTGTGCTAAGGTACTTAGTCCTTATTCACTGTGTAATGTGCTTAACATTCCTGCTGAAGCAGAATCTTCCCCTGGGGTCTCTATAAATCGAGTTTGCACTTGTACCTGCATTGTTGTGCCACCAGCAAACACCGATGCATACGCAGCACAGGCTCTAATCTTAGACACTAAATCACTGTCATGGGCCACATTGATTGCAACGTTACTGTTTGTTTAGCTTCTTCGCACCACTGAGAAACTTGATGCCAGCGTGGCCAAAACAATACTATACTGCTCACAAACATTAAGGGATATTTCTAAATAATAAATCCCCTAATTTCTGTGAAGTGTATATACTGTGGGGAAAATAAGTATTTGATACACTTTTTTCATAGGTACATGTCAACTGTAAGACAGAATCTAACATAATTAACCCAAAAAAACAAACTGTATGATTTTTAAATAATTTATGTACATTTTATTGCATAAAATAAGTATTTGATCACCTACCAACCAGGAAGAATTCTGCTTCTCACAGACCTGTTAGTTTTTCTTTACGAATCCCTCCTATTCTGCACTCATTACCAGTATTAATTGCACCCATCCACACACAATCATGCACCAGAGACCAAATTGTAGACCTGCGCAAGGCTGGGATGAGCTACAGGGCAATAGGCAAGCAGCTTGGTGAGCCAACAACTGTTGGTTCAGGGTTCCAAGCGAGGTCTGACCTTGTGGGGTAAGAATGATTATGAGAATGGTCAGGAATCAGCCCTGAACTACACGGGAGGACCTGGTCAATGACCTGAAGAGAGCTGGGAACACAGTCTCAAAGATGAACATTAGTAACATAACATTAGTAACAGTAATTTTGTTCAACAACTTACTTCCCTCAGTAAGAGCATCAAAGATGGGTCATGCCTTCCAGCATGACAATGACCTTATTCACACATCAAGAAACTAAAAAATGGCTCCGTTAGAAGAATTTCAATGTCCCGGAGTGACCTAACCCTCTCCAGACCTGAACCCAATAGAAATATTTTGGAGAGAGCTCCATTACCCAGAGACAACCCTGAAACCTGAAAGATTTGGAGAAGGTCTGTATGGAGGAGTGGCACAAAATCATGGTCTAGAAGTACAGGAAATGTCTGACCTCTGTAATTGCAAACAAAACTATTGTATTATAGACAAATAATGTGTGTTAGGAACTTTATTCTAATCATCACTGGATATGAAAGAGACATTAAACATGATCAAGTTGGGATTTAAATTGTTTCTGTCCTGACCGTGTACCAGTTTTGACATTCAACTGTCCAGTTCCCTCTTGTGGTTTCTGTTGAGGGAATTCCCGTTGTCTTGTTTTTGCAAACACAAAATCAACATTTATCATTTATGTAAATGGAACACAGCCAAAAATAAGTTTTAAACAAATAATTTAATCAAAAAAAAAAAAACAACTGAATAGATTTGTAACAAGTAATCAGTATGCTTTTCATTGTATCCTTGTTTTACTGTATGCTTGTAAGATTGGCTTAACATGCTATCTATGGTTATTGTGCTGTCAGACATTTAGACTGATTCCATATAGAGTGATAAAAATCTAAAGGACATGGTCGACTAGGAGGCGCTGTATTTTTATATTTATAGTTCATCTTGTGATTTTACATTTTTTAGGTCATATGTCTAGATTTAAGTTATATATAGATTTTTTAGATAGATTTAGAGTCACTCTGCTACAGAATACTGGTATGAATTGTATACATTTTCTAATCTCGCACATTTTATCATAGGTAGGATGTCAGAGTTGTAATAATCCTGTCAGTCCTTTTAAACTTCAAGAACAGGGAGTACTGATTCCCAGAACATGTTAGACTTTTGTTAGACTATACATTTGAATATTTTTGTAAACATTGTATTGGCATTATTCTACATTAACTGTAATTCGTCTGCGTTAAGTGTTTGATCCCAAAGATCAAAATATAGCTATAAATAGGCCATTTGAAATCCTGACTTCAAGGATTTTTTTTCTTTTATTGAAGAAAGACAAGTACAGAATCGCTTTCAACTAAATGTGTGAAATGTTCCACACAACGTGCTCGGAGTTCAAGTCTCAACAAGGCCAGGCTGCCACTATTAGACCATTGACTAAGACCTTTATCCCGTGATTGTTTGGATTGTAATTTGCATAAAGATGTCTTCTATTTCAGTACATGAAAACGTACTTCTGTAATCAGCGCTAGACCTATAAGGCCTTTATAATCACAAACATGGAAGCAAAATGACCAATTTAGAGACTGAGGAAGGGATAATTTTGGTGAAATACTAAGTACACAAATGGAAGACATTGCAGAGGCCATCATCAGCAATACTGTTGATGTTAATGGAGAGGAAATTGTAAATGTTTAAAATTTGTTTGTATGTGTTAATGCCTGTTATGTCTGGAATGCTAGATAGGAGCCAGCATACAAATCAAATCACATTTTTAGATTTAGGTCACTTCAGCTTGCCTATAATATTGAGTCCTACACTGAACTGCAGGATGTAATGCTTAATATATGTGTTTTCTGCTTCATACAAAAGAATTTGTTTTAGGTAATGGGAGAGGTTTTTTTTCCCCCTAGTTCACTCAAAGGCTATGTTCTGTGGCTTATATATACCTCACATGAAAATTACATGTTCTAAAAGATAGTACTTTATGGATTTGACAGTGTATGGTGAACCCACTGTGAGCAGAATAATATCTTAAATCATGTTTTAACCTGAAAAACAGAATTTCTGAATTTGTTACTGTCCTCCGAATTACTTGTACGACACATTCTACAGGAAATTGTATTCAGCGTGGCAATGTTTGTAATTTTCTTATGCATTACAGAATTCTGTTAACATTACTAATAGGTGTTACTTTGTGACTATGCAGATGCACTTATAAATCCCTAATAAACGTTAGCTATGTGAGTATTTTGCAAGAAAGAAAAATTGGACGAGGTAGGTAAACATAGCAGGTTTTTAGATGTGGGTTGACAATGCATCTCTCCGTTTGCCCTCTTAGGGCAAAGTTGGGTTATCATAGCTCTTATGGTTCTCTTCCCTTCCAATAACAGTGTTACAGTTGCTATTGAGTAGGGCTGTTACAACCTTTACAAAACTGTCTTATAATCTATTGATGATAATAACAATTAATTGAACTACTTGGTCAAGGTAACACTGCTGAAACTTGGTATAGTGCGTCATGTATTGTAGTAATTTTACGAGTACATAGGCACAGTAACTGACCCAATACTGGTATCAGTACATCAGTACATCCAAGATATTTAAATGATTACAGGTGCAGTCTGGTAAGACATTGTATCTTGCCAGAAGAGGACATAAAGTGCTTCTCCCATTGGTTCCCAAGGCTCTCAGATGCTAATTTGGGTTAGTGTAACCCCTGAAAAACCCTCGCTGTGTGTCGGTGACAATTATCCTGCTGAAAAATGACAGTTGGAGGCCCTGCCATGACAGGCAGCACATGTGGACACAGGATGTCCTGCACATATCGCTGAATTGTTAGTAGACTGTCGTACGCAATAGGTCCTAAGATTATCACGCCAGCAGTGTCGCTCCACAACAAAGGCAAGATTGAAGCACTCTCCAAGAGACCTCCATTTTTAAAACCGACCATTGTTAATGGCAGAACACGCAATCAAACTATCCTCTCTTCTGATGCCCCGTCTTGGCCATCCAGAGCCTGTTCACCATGTGTTTCCTCACATGGAGCCACTGCTCCCAACACCTCTTAACAGCTAAGTCAGAATGGACAAGATGACCAATGATGACTTTTGCTATTCCCAAATGAGAGAACACAATTCTTGCACTTTAGATTTCTTTTGACTCACTATTTGAAATGATATATCAACAAAGTCCAAACACACTTTTGCATATCTTTAATTTACCCCATGCTAAGAGGCCTGGACCTCACAGTCAGGAATTAACTGTGCTAGAACCTACTCTCTGATGATGAGAAAGTAGGCCAAGCATAATATGTATGCACTCGCACACAAACCCTTTTAAACCGATGTTAGTGTGATAACGAATAATATGCAGTTATAGAAAATTTGTATTGCTCTGTCACTTAAAACCATGCGTGATCCAAAACAAAAGTTGTGCTTTATTGGATCAAGCTGCACTACTGATTAGATATCTCACTTGTCCTGTCCTCTCACATTTGTTATAATGCTGTGAAGGCATCCACTTATGCTTCTTTAGCCTCTGACACCCATCTGACTCTCTGCAGAGACCTCCACACTTCACCTATATCCCAGAGCTGCTTTAAGTGCTTCATGTGGAAACACTTACCAGACTAAAGTGGATTGTGGATTTCTGCGGCCTGACTGTCTTATCTCTTGAACTCTCATTTCCCTCACAGTGCAGACAACATACTTTTCTTGTCCTTTTGTATTTAGTTGGAGTTGATAGCACCTAAAATTAGTACAATTGAGTCGAGTGAATGGTGTTATACAACTCGAGGCATTTCTCCATTTTTCTTTTTAGTAACCACTTTTCCCATAACTTCACCCGTTTCCTCCTAAAAGTATGTGGGATTATTTTTGCTCCTTATTTTTCCTTTAACCTGTACTATTGTAAATAAAACATGAATAAGGGCTCTCTGCTTGAACAGTGTGCTGCTTCTGTTGAGCTCTTGTTAGCGTGCCAGAAAAACAGCCGCACACCACAGGGTTACAGTAAGCCCTGCTTTTTAGAGTGTCATCAGACACACTCTCTCATTAGGAGCTTCACAGTGCATTCCTGTTACCTCAGGCTAAGGCGGACACACACACACACACAGTCTACACAATCTGCATTATGACTGTAGGTGCTGGTGGTAAAGCATGTCCTGCTGGGGAAGCAACACAGATAGCTGTGGAAGAGGAAGGAAAACCTATGGTGAAGGAATGCTGACTTTTTTTAACCTCAAAATAACATGGTGGTGACTGTGTGGTTAAACACCTTGGGTTATGAATGTAGGAAAAAGTTTGGATACACCTGTTGCAATTCAGTGAAATCTTTTCTTGTTCACAAGATTTTACTTACACATTATTACATAAAATAATGACAATATTTTGGCTCCCACTCAATACAGCTTAATTGCTTAGTACAGATTTTATGATTTGCTTAATATAGATATAGAAGGAAGTTTGAGAACTTTAATCTTGTTCTCTGGACTTACCCAGAGGAGGATGGGTTACCTTTTTAGCCTGGCTCCACATGAGGGTTTTTTTGTTATACATATCAGGCACTTAATCACTGACACGTGAGACTAATTTCTTCCATCAGCATTTCAAAAAGCGAATTATACACGTTAGTTTTATTCATTTTAAAATAAATGTAAGCACTTTTAGATTTGAATAATTTATATGAACAAAACAATTCAAAGTTTAATTTATATTAAAGTAATGAAAGAAGCATTGTTTCATATACATGCAAACCTTTTCTACAGGCCCAGATTTAACATGTATAAAGAGGTGACAAACGTGCTGTTATTGGTCTCAGAATAATAAGAAATGAACCACAGATTAAGCTCTTTGGTTAGTGTTCATTTAACTTTGGTGTCATCCCACATTCCAAGGACATCCGTTAGGTCAGTTGTCACTTAAAGGATTAAATGATTCAGTTAAAGATATTTAGCGCAGTTGTGAGCTACTCTTAAAGAGGTTGGAAAACACAGAGCAAATATTTGACCAACCACCTCCCAAAACAGAATCTCTACAAACCACACAGCATCCTAGATTCTCTCATATGGACTGTTTTATCACATCAAGTATTCAGTTGAGTTTAAATCAGGGGCCTGTTATTATGAGGTCAGGTTTTTTTCATTTGTATTTTTATATTGTATTGGAATGCTTAAACTGTCACAAAATGTCACTTTACTATAGTTTACTGTATCATACTATTAGTTATACTGTAGTTTAAATAAACTATAATACAAATTATTAACATTAACCTGGTAAGGTTTAGTTTTTCCTCTCCCGCTATAGAAACTTGAAATTGGTGACGGTTTTCACTGCTGAATCAATGAAAATGATATGAACTCGTTTTTTGAATTAAAAATGAATGATATTCAAAATGAATGCCAAATGCTTATACTGATAAATTTAATTTTCAATCTAGTTTTCATCATAAAACAGAAACAGCACAGTATAGACATTACAGAGCAGTTCAGCAAAGCACAAAGTTATTTAAAAATAAAGTACAATAAATTATCGAATAAAATGTTTGTTTGTAAGTTTCTTCATGTACCTTTAATCTTTCGTGCTTGATCTTAGGCCTTATGTTGGAAATATTACAAACGTGCTACAGTGTGGTTGCATTCTTTGAATTGTGTTCTATGTGTATATGTGATGTCTTATATGCTCTCTTTCTCTGTGTATTCTTCAGAAGCACGATCAAGGACAGGTCCTTCTGGACTCTGTCTTTAAGCACCTGGAGCTGACTGAGAGAGACTATTTTGGACTGCATTTGGCAGACGAGTCCTCTGACAGTCCGGTAAGTTCAGCAGTCTCTGTCCCCTCAATCCCTCTCAAAGGCCCCCCCCCAATCCCTATCCCAATCATGAAGCATGTCTATTTAAAAGCAGTAGAGTTGAGGTAAGGTAAATCAGTGTGATATCGAGAAATCTGCTCTTGTTCCAAAATCAATATCTGTGGATGGAGCTGAACCCGGCATTTTGTCAGTAGGTTAAAATGAGCCTAGTATCATTTACTTTATATCAAATAAACAATTGGAACGCTATGTTCTCAATACAACTTTTCATTCTGTATGTGTACCACATCTTTATTTGTTCGATAATTTCAATCTAACATTCAGTTGTTACAGAATATTCAGTTACATTGTGTTGGACTGTTTCCTCAAGTTCTCTCACATTTATTTCTTTTTGTCTTCTCACCGTTTTACAGAGGTGGCTGGATCCAAACAAACCCATCAGGAAGCAATTAAAACGTGAGTGAAGTTCGATTAACCACATTGTTAATTATGTTGAGCTGCCGATGTGTGATGTGCATGTTCTTGTCTTCAGGGGGCTCCCCTCATCATCTAAACTTCCGGGTGAAGTTTTTCGTGAGTGACCCCAGCAAACTTCAGGAAGAGTACACCCGGTAAGCAGAACTACACTAAGCGGCCTGGCTCAGGAAAATCTGCTTCAGTGTATGAATGTACAAAACTATTAAATATCACTTTTTGTTAATTAATAGCAAGTTTAATCAGTGCTCTCTAGAAGTACAATGAGTATTTGTTGACTACTGCATTTCCTGCTGTCCAAACTTCCACTACATGTGAGGTACTTGAATGTCCTAACATGAATCTTTAATCCAATGGAAATTGCTGCTTTGAATGGCTTTTTACTTGTGACTACATAGTCACTTTCCTTCTATCTGTGTATAATCTAAAACTTAGTTTTATTCAGTAGTTTACTGGATAACTTTTTTGTATTTTCAGGGGGTTTGGTTCCATTTCTCTCACTCAATCTTTCTTACCATTATATGTGCTAGTGTGCGCATATGTGACTCGTGTCTTGTGTTTGTATGCGTTGTCTTCTGTGCGTGTTGTGACTGTGCATCTTTGTGTGTCTCTCGCTCCCTTTCTGTGTGTGTCTCTCTCACGCTTTTTCTATGTCTTTGTGTCTTTTTCTGTATGTGTGCGTCACTTTGTGTCTGTTTCTCTCTGTGTGTGCACGTTTTTGTCTCTTGTCTTCTCTGCATGTTGTCTGCTAGTCTTTGTGTTTATTCCTGTTCATCTTCTCAGTGTATTTCTGTGTGTGCATCACTGTGTGTGTGTGTCTTTGTCTTTGTGTGTGTGTGTCTTTGTCTTTGTGTGTGTGTGTGTCTGTCTGTCTGTCTTTGTGTGTGTGAGGGTGTCTGTATGTCTGTTGTCTTCTGTGTATGTTGTTTTGCTGTGTTTGTGTGTCTCTTTCTCTGTTGGATATATATTCAGCTAAGCTCGCACTATAGGGAACAAGACAGGGAATTTACATTTATGTCATTCAGCAGATGCCCTTATCCAGAGTGACTTACAATTCATTTTACAATCCAAGCAATTGTGGGTTAATGACCTTGCTCAGTCAAAGACCCAACTGTGGCAGAGGTGGGATTTGAACCCTGGATATTTTAGGTGTCTATCTACTACTTGTATATACTAGTAATCAAGTTTTGCTGTCTGCACAATTGGCGGTATCTCTGATCGCACACTTTTGAACTCTTGTCCTGTTACATTAACATACCACCAAGTGTGAAGTGCATTGACTTCATGGGGTGTCACGGTTGTGTAGCCGTTAGTGTGGCTGCCTAAAGGTTCCAACATCCCTGGTTCAATCCTGACCTTTTGCATGTCCTCTCTATTTCTGTGTGGGTTTACCCCGGATGCTCCAGTTTCCTCCCACAGTCCAAAGACATGCATTAGGTTCATTGATTACAGTAAATTGCCCTGACCTGAGTATGTATGCTAGTTTTTAAGTAACCATGTGTACTGATATAACCTTGTTTGTCATAAAGAAGCCATTGATGCTGAAAGCGACGTTAAACCAAACAAACAAATGCGGTTTGATACTCAACCAAAGAATGACTAAACGGCATGTGTGCTTTAACCCTAGGAAATAAGGTTATAATTAGCAGACACGTGCAGCAACGACACAAACCAGAATCACGAGAGACTAATGTCCAAGACAAGGCTGTGTGCAAATGCTACAAAGTCTGAGGAAGAAGAATGGCTAGAGCTCTAAATGTTTGACTTTAGCATGGCGTGTAGACATTGCCATTGTGTAACATGACAAATATAAGCCTTAACATTGATAAATCAAGAAAGGTACAATTTTGGGGGATCACGGACATAACCCATTACCATGAACAATCCATTAATGCTGGTGCAGACACAGTGAAAGATATAAAGAAGTTTGGTAAATATTCTTGGTTGTTTCAGAAGAACCCAACTTTCTTCTCTGGGGTGCTTTCTTTTTGTATGGTGGAACAGGTTGATATGGTTTTACCAGACTTGTCCATCTTGTTTTAACATATTTAAGAAGAATGTTTGACTATTGTTCATTGTGTAAAATTTAAACCAGTTCTAATTGACTACTGTAATTAGTTCAGTTGCCAGCTTTGTGTGTGTGTGTGTGTGTGTTACTGTTTAATGAACTGTTGCTTTGTACAGTAAATGTAGTTGTCTACTTGTGATTAGTGATGCACTAAATGTTCAGTGATTCCCTTGTCCCTCCGTGTCTTTGTCCATAGGTACCAGTATTTTTTACAGATCAAACAGGACATCCTTAGCGGGAGGTGAGTTTGGGCATCTGTGTCAATTTCAACACAAACTGTAATTTCACTAAGAAACTAAAATGAATCACAGCTTATAGATAAGAGCTGTAATAACAGTTTTTGTATGGTGTCGTTTAGGCTGCCCTGTCCGCACAACACTGCTGCACTACTGGCCTCCTATGCTGTTCAGTGTAAGTATGCTCTTATTTTCTGATCAGGATATTGATCGATGTGTAGCCATTATTTGTGAATATTTGACAGCAAGTACACAGGAGCAGAGAGAAGTTTGTTTAAAACCAGTTCAGACACTTATAAAGAATTGTCTTTCCCTACTTTAAACTTTGAATTTGGGAAATTTGGAGTTACATTTACATTTTTTTTTCAAAGCAAATTTTATAAAAAAAAATAAAAATAAAAAAAAAAAGTTAGGACTATGAAACTGGTGATAAAAGTTGCGATGGTGATAAAAAGTCCATAATAAGGACAATGTAAGTTGACCTAACAATTATATTTGGAATGTTGGAGAAGAAACAGGGAGAATATGTACATTCCATACAAGTACCAGTAGTGCCAGGTCTGGAGACCAGGTCTTTGCAGCTGTGAGACAATGACACTAACCTCTGCAGTACCACCTTGTAGATATGTTTAATATGAAATATGTCGTCTATCATCTCAAGATCTGCGAGATAGGTAGTACTTTATGACTTTGATTTCATTTGCTTAAAATGGTGCATTGTTAGACCAGTGGTCCGAGAAAATAGTAATTGACGTTCTACTGGCATCAGGCATGTTTCACTTACATCAGAATGTCATCAGAGTTTCACTGAGCCTGTTTATGGAAAATGGAGTTGCCGTATAATTTGTGGTCTTTACTTTTTTTTTTTAATTCAGATTTGACATATGTTTAAATGTTTGTGTTCTGAAGCAAACATTTTTATTGCAGTCAGACAAGGCAATAAGTTGTAAACCTTCTTGTAAAGCTGTCTTAAAATTAGTATGGATTGAGTTGAGATCTTGCAACTCATGCAACTGAGATAATTTTGGCCGTTTAGATTCCTCTTTGATTCAGAGCTTATTATCTATTATTATCTTATTAATATTGTATTGCATATATATGTGTGTGTGTGTGTGTATATATATATATATATATATATTAAAAATTATTCTTTTTGTGTGTGTGTGTTTATTGGGTGTTAAGGTATTGGTTAAGAATTTATTTGATGGCATGTGAGAAAGAAAACATGTCATTGGGTGATGGACTCTTATATCGTTTTCCTCTAGCTATGATGAACCAATGCATTACATTCCAGCGGTGTTCAACTTCGGCATCTAACATGCTTGAGCTTGTAAAAACTACAGATGCTTGCTTCTAAAACATAGCATTAACCACACCAGTGCAGTTCAGCCAAGTATGTGTGCAAGTGTATTGAGGCCCCTTGCTAACAGACTGACCTCAATAACTCTGGACTCTGGACAGATTGGCAGGACTAGAATGTACGTCTTGGTGCCTTTGTCCTTCAGCTTCAGGCTGTCTGATAGTTTGAGTGTGCAGTTATGAATTATGGAGCTCAAAGGGGACGTAAATGACATGTATGTGTTTATTAAACTTTATACATTAAATGGCTTTCTTAGTGTCTTCCACATGAGTCCTTTAGGTGCTTTATTTGCAAACTGGTAAGAGGATTTTGTTTCATTTACTAAGGAGAGCTTTCTATCTGGCCACACGGCCGTAAAGCCCAGATTGGTGGACTGGCACAGTGTTGGTTGACCTTCTGGAAGCTTTTCGTATCTGCACACAGGATCTTTGGACCTCAGCTGCCTAGACCCTTCTCCCATTATTAGTTTGGTCCTGGATGTTCCAAATGTATTTAATTTAAGATGTGTAGAGACAACTGTGCTCTTGGGAACTTTCAGTGCAGCAGCATATTTTTAGCTTTTTCTAGATCTGTGTAGGAATCGGGCAAGAGCTACACAGAAGGGACCTGGTCAATGATCTGAAGAGAGCTGGGACCACTGTCTCACAGATGATTTTTTTTTTTTTGGTCTGAACTCCACTCGCCGTGTTTGGAGGAATGACGAGAACACAGTCCCAACCGTGAAACTTGGAGGGTGGAAATCTTGGGGGTGTTTTTTCTGCAAATAGGGCAGGATGACTGCAGCGTATTGAATGGAGAATGGATGGGGTCATGTATTGTGAGATTTTGGCCAACAACCTACTTCTTTCAGTAAGAGGATTAAAGATGGGTCGTGGCTGAGATCTTCCAGCACTGCTTAATAGTACCAGCACAACAACAACTATTCACACTATAGCACCACTTGAAGACAAGAGAAGATCAAAAAGAAAAAGGTTGCTGACGTTTTCTCTCCACAGTCATTTCACTTAGACCCCTTTGAGCATTTAAGGGGGCATTTTGACAGAGATAGCCTAGCATTCACCAACATCATCGCATGCTATTTGGAATATTGAGAAATTGTGTTCAGAGATCATGGATCATCATATTTTGAACAAACATCTCAAGTCCATCACATCTGCTATCAGCAAAAGATGCATACCATAATGTAATATTGTAAAGCTGCTTTGAGACAATGCTCTGTTGTAGAAAGCGTTATATAAATAAAATTAAATTGAATTGAATAGAATAGACGAATTTTCACTAGTCTCCATTGCATCTGTTTGTGGAGTTGACCCTAATACACATTCTTAAGAACCATTTGACTGATACTTGTTTGTGTTTTTTGTGTTTTAGCTGAGCTGGGAGACTACAGGGAGGCAGAGCATCCACCTAACTACCTTTCAGAATTCTGCTTCATCCCCAACCAGCCACATGGCTTTGAGAAAGAAGTGGCCAAACATCACCAGCAGCACAGGTTAGTCATACGTGTTGCCGTTTGCAAGCCAAGCGCTATTCACCCTGTCTGCAGGTTCAGTTTGGTACACACCCCACACCTTATAAACTCAAACCACTAAATGACCTCCCTCTCTCTCGCTCTCTCTCTCTCTCGCTCTCTCCCCTCCTCTCTCTCTATCCTCTGTCTCCCTTCCCTTCTCTCTCTCTTTCTCTCTCTCTCTCTCTCTCTCTCTTTCTCTCGCTCTCGCTCTCTCCCCTCCTCTCTCTCTATCCTCTGTCTCCCTTCTCTCTCTCTTTCTCTCTCTCTCTCTCTCTCTCCCTCCATCCTCTGTCTCCCTTCCCTTCCCCTTATCTCTCTCTCTCTCTCTCTCTTTCTCTTTCTCTCTCTCTCTCTCTCCCCCTACCGCACCCCACCTCCCAAAAAAACTTCGGTGTCTCTCTGTGTGCACAGTGGACTAAACCCAGCAGAGTCAGAGTTCAACTACCTGAACACAGCGCGCACGCTAGACCTTTACGGTGTGGAACTGCACTATGCAAGGGTAGGAACTTCCACCTTCCTATATTTACATTACTCCTCTGGGTAAATGTTGATACTTTATTTTGTTTTCTTGTGTCATGTGTATCAGTCAACTAATCCATTCTAAGGGAAAGCAGTAGACTTGGGGAGGGTGTAGTCTCTCTCCCAAACCAGTTAACCACTGTAAGAGAGAGCGAGACAGACAGACAGGGAGGGAGGGAACTTTTTTTTTTTTTTTAGATCATTACTTTGTCAATGTTATTCATGTCATCTAATCTGGATTTAATGCCATGACTGAAGAGTATGTATACACCCTGGTAATTGTAACTTAAGGCTCCTGCAGATGGTGTTGCAAGAGGATGATTGAACTATACATACTTGTAAGCACTGTGACGGAAAGTGAATGTCTCATTTGATGTGTGGAAGCTGGGTTGCGAAAGAGGATGTTAATGTTTGGCGCTAAGGAGTGATTTTATTTGGGCGTGCCAAAGTTCATAGTGTGAAGGAGGAAGAAGAATTTGCAGGTGTATTGAAGCGTATGGCCATACAGGTCTACCAGCAGTGGCAAAAATTCCAGTCTACAGGAAATACTGTGCCAATTCCATTATCTTTTTTTTACTCTATGTACGTATTAATTCCTGCTGCAGGTGATATAATTGCAGTAACTAATGATACAAAGTTCACCCTCATCTCCTAGCTATCCTTAAGCTGTTTTCAGCTCTGCTTTGCTAACAGTTTGTCGTGTTATGAAAGAGTTCAGTATGATTTCACATTTTTTAAAATACAGTAGGTACGGAAAGTATTCAGACCCAGTATTCAGATTTGTCACTTTTTTTATTGCAGCCATTTGCTGAATCTGACATGTAGACAATTTTTTGCAAATTTATTTAAAAAAGATTAACTGAAATATCACATGGTCACAAGTATTTCTTTTGTATCCCTTTTGAGCTAGTACAGCCACGAGTCTTCTTGGGAATGATGCAACAAGTTTTTTACACATTGATTTGGGAATTCTCTACCATTCTTTCTTGCAGATTCTCTCCAGTTTTGTCAGGTTGGATGGTGAACGTTGGTAGACATTCATTTTCAGGTCTCTCCAGAGATGCTCAATTGGGTTTAGGTCAGGGCTCTGGCTGGGCCAGTCAAGAATGGTCACAGAATTGTTCAACTCCTTTGTTATTTTAGATGTTTGTTTAGGGTCATTGTCTTGTTGGAAGGTGAACCTTCAGCCCAGTCTGAGGTCCTGAGCACTCTGGAAGAGGGTTTCTTTCAGGAAAAGTCTGTACTTGGCCACATTCATCTTTCCTTCAATTGCAACTAGTCATCCTGTCCCTGCAGCTGAAAAACACCCCGATAGGATTATGCTGCCACCACCATGTTTCACTGTTGGGATTGTATAGTGCAATGATGAGCAATGCCTAGTTTTCTCCACATATAGCACTTAGAATTAACACTAAAACGTTCTATCTTTGTCTCATCAGATCAGAGAATCGTATTTCTCATAGTCTGTGAGTCTTTACTGTGTTTTTTGGCAAACTCTATGTGCCCTTTCATATGTCTTGCACTTGTTTCTGATATTTAGCAAATGGCTGCAATGAAGGAAAAGAGTGAAAATTTTAAAGGGGTCTGAATACTAACAACCTTGAATCTGTTGTTACGCAGCCATTATTGCGGAATAGAATGTTAAATGAAAACTATATAAAAGTAGCTGCAACTCTTAAATGCTATATTTTAATATTTAATTGTTTGATCCAGTGGTATTTTGAATGTTGTACTCTATAACAGCGAAGAGTTAAATAGGGTAAAAAAAAGAGTTAAAATTGGGTAGCTTGGGTTTCGGTACTGTGTACTATACGGTACTTTATAATGTATACTTACTTTCCAGGGCAATACTGTATGGGTATCTGGTGCTGAGCCATTAACAAGTCCATTTACCCACAATTGCTTGTATTATGCATTGTAATGATGTATCACTTGTAAGTAGCTGTGGATAAGAGTGACTAGTGATTTTGTAATTCATAAAAATGTAAATCAGTAATAAAGGTAAGATGCTACTGTAAACAGTGCATTTATAGATAAACAACTATTACTTATGATAATGCTCTTTCCCTGACTGTATGTATGCTAGAAACAGAACATGACACTTTTTTTTGGCAGGCACTAGTGTTGCTTTGATTTCAGTACCAGTAGGGAGAAAAAGGGGTTAGCCATCTTCTCTCTCTCTCTCTCTCTCTCTCTCTCTCTCTCTCTCTCTCTCACTCTCTCTCTCTGT
>JAUZST010035529.1:2500-28037 GCA_034779995.1 Parotocinclus haroldoi | reverse complement strand
ACAGGGGACCCGTCCTCCATGGGCGGCCTAGATGTTAAATAGACAAATACTAAATGTATATTAAATTATAGGAAAATGAGTTTAAAATAAATAACAAATAATTAATAACATTTAATTTAGTAGTAGAAAAAAACAAATAATAATAATAATTCAAATTATAAAACAAAAACAAAACATTCTGGCCATAATTCAGGATGACACTGTGTGTGTAAACGTGAACTACAAATATGTAGCAGCTCGTTGTCTACTTACAAAGAAATCCAACAGTGCATGATTTGGTAAATTGGGGTTTTTAAAGAGCTGGTGAAGTAAGCCTAATGTGTTATAGGAAATAAGGTCATCTTTTACAGCTTTATACAGATACATTTCTAACCTTCTAACCTAATTAGTACATTTCCCTCCTTGACCCATCTATTTATTGTACATGAGAATGTTTTATTACCTTGCCCATCAGTGTACAGATTATTTGGAATAACTGCCACCGGAGCATTGTATAGCTATATATCATGACGAGTGTATACGGGTTTGATCCTGTACCAGAATGGTGAAAGTTCTGCTTTTCCTCTTTTGTAAGCAACTTTTATCTACAGTTATTTAACAAACCTGCCTTCCATTATGTCACTGTCATTTGACATCATTCTCTTTGGTTTGTATTAGCTTCTGTTTCTTATTATTAGCAGTATGTAAAGTTTGCTCTCAGAACTGATAGCTGGTGGCAGGATCCAGACCATGTTTTGCCCAAATTGGAATACAAAGGAAAATGCCATTAATTTTATGTATGGGTGCTCTTGAAAGAATTGTCATATTGCAAGACACAACACACTTCCAACCTGCTGGGAACCAAGCTCCTTTTCATCCATACAATTATCACATTAGGTTCCAGAAAAGGTACCAGGTAATAGGCTGAATATCTTTTTCTAAAACCCCTGCAGAAGCACACATGGTATACTTAGTTTTGCAAATTTTAGTGAAGTTTCTAGATCTGAAAAGCGCCGATCCAAAATGTGTTATGTTTTCCTACTGTTTTTAATCGCACCCATTAAAATGTGGCCATTAATGTGTAATCCAACTATTCAAAATGATTGTTTGAAATAATATTTTTAACCTCCATTAAACTCCATAAAATGCATATTTCAGTAACAGTTTCGAGGCTTGTCACTGAAGTGCAAAGCATAGTGCATGCAGAGCTGTAATTGAATTCTGTTTCACTGTAAAACACAAGTACAATAATTCATGCAGTTAAGTGCCCTCAGGGGTGAAGATCAAGTGTCCATAATAATATGAGGTTTAATGAACATGCATAATACATATCTTTAATATGCCAGCATTGTTTTGTTTCCATTTAGAAGTACAGCCTGTGCAACAGCTTAAAAGTGGGGAGGTAAATATGCTTTGGTGGACAAGTTAGAGCAATGACGTAAATCTAATGGAAAATCTATGGATGGATTTCAGCCATTGCTTCTCACATCATGGAGCCACCTTTAGCTGTAAGTCAGTACTCTGGGGAAATATAAAAAATGATTGGGGAATATTTACCCATACTGCCTGGCCGAAATGTTCAAGTTTAGAAATTATGGTAATAGTTAAATAAGTAAATGAAATTGGGAAAAAAATATTTAAAAACCAGCATTTAGTTTGAAATATTTTACAGTATGTTTTGTTTAATAGACAGTGTGTACAGTGTATAAAGGTGCTATCTGAACAGCATATGGTATTTTATTGAACTGTTTGGTAAGTCCTATTTGGTTCAATATGAATACATGATACAAACTGTTTCAAACGACTATTAATGATATTTAGTAGAGGACTAGGATTGGGGTACTTATCTAGATAAACAACGGTCTAGGTGGATCAGTTTCAGTGGCGGCTGCTGGTCTTTTAAAGAGGGGAAGCTCATTGTCAGCTTACATCATAAAGTTTGTCAACTTATTTATATGTAAACTCTACCCTTCCTTTTCTTTTTTAATCTCTTACTTTTCCCTACGTTTATGCATCAAATCATTCATAGTGTTGATCTGCCCTGTTGTTTAGTTTCTCCTCGTAAGGAAGACTGTCAGGTTGACAATATTAGCGCTGTCTGCCATCATGTGCATCTTGCTAGCTGGCTGGTTCATGTAGATCTAGCCAACGGTATGAATACTTGTTTAAACTAACAAAATTATATTTATCTCAAACAAGGAAATACGTTGAGTTTTATTTATAATGTAAGAATTACACAGTGGAAATGGTCAAGTAAATTTACTAAGCAGTTATCAAGAAATCAGAAATGTATCTTTCTACTTCACTTTTAAAATCTGCAATTGGACTGAGCTCCTAATGATTATGTCATGGATCTGAGGAATCTAACGAAGGAATGGCTGGAACCCTAAATGCGGAAACACAGATGGAGTCACCACATATGGTTATAACATATATGTGTGTGGGTGTGTGTGGGTGTGTGTGTGGGTGTGTGGGTGTGTGTTGAGTCCAAGAAGTGAAGTGAGTGAAGAGAAACATTGATAAAGAAAAACCTGTTTGGCAGCTACACAGAGTTCCAGCCTGTAGAAGTGGAAATGCCGCTGGAGGAAGAAGAAACAGGAAGCAAACTAGTCGAGGTAATATCACAGCGAGAAAACGAGAAACCAAATGATGACTCGAGTGAGTCGAGATAGTGGCTAGGCTAATAGCCAGATACCAAGTAAATGAATGGAATGTTCTGGTGAATTCTGGAAGATTGCGCCTATGGAGCCGTCTCAAAGTCCAGTAGATCCCTGCGAAGCAAGCACAGCACAACACTGGAACAAACCAAAGCAAAGCATGCTAAGAGGTCGGAGGAAAACATCTGGTTTAATGTTAAAGGAACCCGGTCTGTAGGTGAGGGTGAAATCAAATCTTGACAAGAAGAGCACCCAGCTGGCCTGGAGGGAGTTCAGCCACCTCGCCTTCTTGATGTAAGCCATGGTTGGTCCAGACGACGAAGGGCTGCTCAGAGCTCTCCAGCCAGTGTCTCCATTATGCTAAAGCCAGCAACTCCTTGTTTTTTGGCCTCGTCTGGGGTGAGCGGTGTGAGACATAGACACAGGGGTGGAGTTAGTTCTCTGGGCTGGAGCACTGTGAGAGGACGGCGCCAACACCAGAGTCCAACGTGTCCACCTCCACAATTAACTGCCGGATAGGGTCCGGATGAGTGAGGATAGGAGGCGTAAGAAAACCCTGCCGGCCTCGGGAGTCCATTGGAAGGTGGTCTTTGTGAAGGTGACCTGCCAGTAGTAGTGCACATGTTCTTCCCCGGATCTGGAGAACATCAGAATGTTATTCAGGTAAACGAATACGAACACGTTATTGACGAGGGTTTGAAAAACTTTGGTAAGTTTAAGGGGCATCACTCCAGGGCATCCTCATGTATTCAAAGTGATCCCACTCATTGATGTGGACCAGATGGTAGGCATTACGAAGGTCCAGTTTGGACCAGATGATGGCTCCTGCAACAGAAGGTTACTGGGATATCGGTTCCATTTTACAATGGCGTTCAGACTGGGACGAGGAGAGCATGATAAGTGACCAGGCAGTCAGTGATGTAACCCTCCATCGCCTCCTTATCTGTGCGTGAGAGCTGGTAGAGCCGGCTGGTTGGTAAGGATGCTTCTGGAAATAGCTTGATTATGCATCCATACGGCCTGTGGGTTGGCATGCTCTTGGTACAGTCGTTGCTAAATACCTCATGGACGTCGTGGTAATGAGGAGGAACTAACGACAGGTCCACTGAGCATTCGATCTGAGAAGTGCGAGTGAGGACCTTGGAGGGAAGGATTGGCAAACCGTTCAATTCTAATGGCAGAAGTCGCTCCAGGAAGAGACCTCCCCTTATCTCCAGTGGAGAGTGGGGTTGTGTCAGGTCATCCGGGGTAGCCGAGAGCCAGAGGGGTTCCAGAGTGTGCCTCTGGTTGTCTTCATGATCCGAGATACCGAGTAAACGGATGGAATGTTTTGACGAATTCTGGATGATCAAGGCGATTTTTTTTTTTGTGGTGATGAGATGATAAATGAAAATCGGGTTCAGGTGATGAGGCAGAGGAAGGAGTGACTGTCGCAAAATCCGGCACAACACAACATAGAACGAACCAAAACAAAGGGCTCGGAGGAAAATACCAAAATGGGCGAAAAAGCGGAGAGGCAGGGATAGACGGACAGTGGCAAAACCGAAATGAAACAAACGCGGACTAACCTAACCGATTAAGTGACAGTGTATAGATCTAATTAACTGTCAATCAAAACTGGAGTCAGCCTTTCAATTGATCCTCCAATCATTACACGGAAGCTTAGCGGTCGTGGCATTGATCCAACGACTGTGGAGTTTTAGAGAAATCTAATGGATGAGCCGTTTGTGTAGTATATGAACCACGATGAAGCAAGCTGGCTGTGCTTGGTAAAGCATGGATTCAACAGTGTGGTTCTCTGTAAGCTCTGCAAATAGACACAGGCTTACCACAGTGGAACTGCTATGCACAAACACTTGAAGCAAATGCATTCAAGATGACAGCAAGGCAGCATCGTAACTCCTGCTTACATTTTATTCCCATCCGAGCATAATATGTTAGGATTGTAAACATGCTGAATGTGTTTCTGTTAGTTGTAGTCACTTAAAATTGGTTTTATTCGCCCAAATGAATTTCTGCACTGCTGCTGTTCTGGTTATCTAACATTATACCATGCTCTGTCTAATATTATCATTTAACCATTTTAGATTTGTTTTATGTTTACTGTAACAGACATGTATCATAAGTGATAAAATGGCTTAAACTAATGTTACAGACTGTTTAACTCTGTAAATTGTTTGTAGCTCTATGTTGATGCAGAATTACGTTCAGCAGTGATTATCTGAACTGTGTATTTCTCTATATGAAATAACGGCATGTCATATCTGTTATAAGTTAGGTTGAGGTTTAGGCTTTGGCCAAGTGGTGCACTTTTACATCTAAAGCAAAGAAGGCCTTCCATGTTCTTGTTTCCAAAACGTGTAGTGTAAGTAAGTGTTTATAAATATGCATTTCGGATATACTTTACATGATACCATTCTTTCATGTAATCCTTACAGCATCGTTCTTTAGTACTATTTCTCAAAATTATCTGATCCTGAATAAGATTTGTTTCTCCCAAAATGTTTCCTTGACAGATTTCTGACATGATAAGCATATATAAACTCTAGATATAAAAAAATAGAATAATAAATCACTGACTGAAGTCGGACCTTGTACATATTGCAGGTCGTCTTTTCATTTCAAGTGACATATTTGTGTAGTTGGACCCCTGGTGTAAAAGCAGTGTATCACAGCATTCACAAAATTTGACTTTGACTCTGTTTTGTGAGTCATTACAGCTTGAACTGCTTCCTTCAGTACTATAGGGCAAAGGTATAAGGGGAACATGCTTTTTTTAGTTAAGTGTCTGGAATGAAGTAGGTGGGGATTTGCACATCAAAGTGCTGTGCATACAGTATGTGTGCATGTGTGTGCGTTTGCGGATGTGTGTTTTCAGCTGAATAGTGTTTCCTTAGCGCTGGACTTTATCAGCTCATTGTTTTGATTGGCATGCTCCCAGAGCAGTGCAGTCTGGAATACAGAGAATAACTGGCCATTCCACCAGGTAGGGTTCAGCTCAGTGTAGGGACTGGAACCACCTTCTCCTGAACCAGGAAGCTGTGAATCATCCTAGGCGTTCCTGTCAGAACCTGGAGGAACTGGGCTCCAAACCTTCACTGTGTTTCTCTGCCCGATTCCCCACAACAGCATGTAGACATATGCCAAAAATGAATGCTCTCCACTCTCTGTCTGTTTTTGATTTATCTAGCCAGTTATCTGAGAGAATATAGCAGGAGTCACGAATAGCCCCATCAGCGCCCTCTAATCAAATAAAGTTCTGTCAGTATATGTTTCTCTATGACTGTATTACTGAATGTGTGCTGTTCTGAGAGTAGATAAAACTGGGCTCCTTCTTAGCATTGAATCTTAAAAGTGACTCGGTATATTTTATCAGTCACTGCCAATTTTATACTCAGTATAATAGTGTATGAACTGGAGAGTATCTGGCAACATTTTAAAAGTACTGACTTAAGTGAATTTTGGGATACCATTTAGACCCCCCAGGTATGTGCCGTTTAACATCAATCAATTCACCGTCTGTTTGCTTTAATGGCCGAGGTCTTAAAAATGATCATAAAAAATGAGGGAAATAAAAATCTGTCTTTTAACTCTGTACATTGTGGCTGTTTTTTAGCTCATTTTTGGACTAGAGGCCGTTATAACTTAGTTGACATACTCTCAGGTATGTAAGTGGATATTTTGAAAACAGCGCAGTCTTACCATGCTGTTTTTATCATATTGATGATTTGGCATCATGTTGAAAGATGAAGTTGCTGTGTCTGAGGTTCTGTGACTAGGACTTTAGTCAACATGATGAACAACACTGATTTTAAAAATTGGTTCTGTAAAGTGCCCTGTGTGTGTGTGTGTGTGTGTGTGTGTGTGTGTGTGTGTGTGTGTGTGTGTGTGTGTGTGTGTGTGTGTGTGTGTGTGCAAGTGGGAGAAAAATGTGTGTACATTTGCCCTATGTAGGCTTTGGGATTAATTTTCTATGGGATGTTATGTTAAAGCAGAGACTGGCCAACAGGATGATATTCACAGGTGTGCAGACTTGTGCTGGTGAGATAATATACAGTGGGGTAAATAAGTACATGATAAACTGCTGATTTTGCAAGGAATAGAGAGGTAATTTATATCGTAGGTACACATCAACTGTTTTTTGAGCCACTTTTTAGTTTCCCTGGTTGTATATTTTGGGTCATTATCATGCTGGAAGATCCAGCCACGACCCGTCTTCAATGCCTCTACTGAGTGAAGGAGGCTGTCTACCCAAGTCTTGTGATATATGACCCCATCCATCCTTCCTTCAATATGATCAGTCATTTGGTCCCCTTTGCAGAAAAAGCACCCCCAAAGTATGATGTTTCCACCCCAGTGCTTCATGGTTGGGCCGGTGTTCTCATCCGTCTTCTTCCTCCAAACACAGCGAGTGGAATTCATGCCAGAAAGCTCTATTTTGCTCTCATCTGACCACATGATCTTCTCACTTGCCTCCTTTAGACCATCCAGAAGGTCACTGGTGAACTTCAAACAGGCCTGAACATTTGCTGGGATGAGCAAGGGTTTTACTAACAGTCTTCTTTGAGACTGTGGTCCCAGCTCTGTTCAGGTTATTGATCAGGTCATCCCATGTGGTTCTGGGCTGATTCCTGACCTTTCTCAGAATCATCCTTACCCCACGATGTAAGATCTTGAATGGAGCCCCAGATCGAGGAAGATTGATAGGCAACAGTTGTTGCCTTTTCACTTAGTTGTTGCCTGTTGTCCTGTAGCCCATCCCAGCCTTGTGCAGGTCTACATTTATGCCCCAGATGTCCTTAGACAGCTCTTTGGTGTTCTGCATGCTGGCGAGGTTGGAGTGTGATTGATTGAGTGTGTGGACAGGTGTCTTTTACACAGGTAACAAGTTCAAACAGGTGCAATTAATACAGGTAATGAGAGCAGAATGGAGGAGATTCTTATAGAAGAACTAACAGGTCTGTGAGAGCCAGAATTCTTGCTGGTTGGGAGGTGATCAAATACTTATTTTGTTCAATGTTTATTATAATAATTATTAAACAATGTGATTATCTAGATTTATTTAGATTCTGTATCTTACAGTGTATTTATGATTAAAAATTACAGACCTCTCCATTCTTTGTAGGTGGGAAAACCACCTGTGCTGGATAAGAAGTCTCCAACAGAAAGCAGAGATGAATACCATGACAAAAATAATTATTACTAAAAATAATAATGACTTATGTAACTAGTCACTAATGACTAATACTAAAAAAATTGACAGATCAAAATAATCATTAGTTGCAGCAGTGATACACAGTGACAGTATACACAATAAAAACAATTATTATTATTATTTATTTTATTATTTATAAAAAAAAATATGTAGTTTATTTTTACATTAATTTCACCCTTTTCCAGAGCGATATACAACTGAGCCACTCTTACAATCCAGAAAATTAGGTTTTAAGGTCCTTGCTCAAGGACCCAACAGTGGCAGTTTAGCAGAGGTGGATAACAGTTGGTTATTTGGAGAAGAAATTGAAGGTAAGCATCCAGAGTTCTAGAAACACCTGAAGTTTTCACTGTATCTGGATTCTGTCATGAAAATCATATCATTTCATTCTATATTGAAACTCGGGAGATTTTGGCAGAAGACCAGGTGGATTTAGAATAAAGTGATTTAGAATAAAGTGTTTTGGACACTTTTTTTTCCAAAGGCAGCATGCAGTACATCAGAGACTCCATAAACATAACATGCCACTTTCACTTCCACAAAGCTACAACTGGACCATGGTTGGACATTTTACCAGGACAGTAATCCAGAATGTTCATACAAACACAAATTGTTTGTCATTGCAATTGTAAAAAAGTGACGTTGACTTTTACATGGAACTGCTTTTAGATGAGTGAAGAGTAAAAAGTGGACATGATGGTATATAAAATGTACTGTACTTAAATAGGGGGGTGTAAACAGTCAGACACTATGTTGGTAGGCTTATAAAGGCGTTATGTGTACCTTCTCAGCTGTCACCACTATTCTCTGCAGGGTCTCAGGATGCTCTCAGTAGTCTCTATAGAATAGGGTAAGGATGTGAGTAGGAATATGATCTTTGCTTAGCCTTAGCAGAAAGTAAAGAGTTGAGCCAGTAAATTAGCACAGTGAACATCAGTTCAGACCTCTGGAGCTATGGAGTCTAGTGTGATGATTGTCTTGGATAGAATGATGTAATCACTGATGTAGCTGGTCACTGATGAAGTGTACTTTTACAAGCAGAAGTATTCACTGCCTCCCTTAACTGTCAGTGTACTCAAAACAGTCCTGAAGAGCAGAGGAAATGGCAAAATGGCCACGGCCGATATGCTTATCGGGTCCTCAAGAGATGACAGAGAGCCATGGAGGATCTGGAGAAATCGGCCTAGTAGTAGGTGGTGCTCTCAGGTTGCTCTCCAGTCTCATAATGCATTATTGCTGAAGACATGGTGCTTCCATGATGAAAAAAGGAGGTTACACAAAGTAGCAGTGATTCATGATGGGATGATTCAATACAGCAGGTGGTTTATTAATTTAGAGAATTAAAATTTAACAGTCTGTAGCTCAGGGACAGCTGTGAACTATGCCTAGCTATTAAAAAGCATTATATGATCCTATATTTATTCATCCCGTTTGAAAACCCTGTAAGACCTAATTGTAAACTTAGAATAAAACTGTGATCATTTTGACTGGACAGTCCTATGATAAAGTTGCGCTCGCCGCTAGGCTGGGAGGTTGGGTTACATTGCGATTCTTCTACAAACCTTTCCTTTTTATTTGTTTACATTTCAGAAGTTTCCTTGCCACTGCCACGCTAGGGTTGTTCATCTGGAGCTGTGAGCCTGGATAGGTGTAATCCTACTTCGAGACAATGTTCTCTCTTCTCTTTTATCGCTTATCAGGAATTTTCTTCTTAATATAAATCCTTCAGAAGAAAACAGTGGCAATAAAACTCTTTACTAATACTCATGTTTTATATAAACACTTTTCAGTAACATCTGTATTTAATTTTTCTGTTGTTGGTGTGATAAGCTGCCTAATTTTCTCTGTATTTGCACAAGGACCTTAGCTACCTGGGCATATGAGGAGAAAACACAGCATGCAGGTGACCTGGCCTTTTAAATAATTCACACATAAACTATTCTCCCAGCGCGCACACACACACACACACACACACACACACACACACACACACACATGCACGCACGGGTGTGTGTGTGTGTGTGTTTCAGACAGAGCCTTTCATTACAGCACTTATTCACACAAATTTGGGTGAAACAGGTAGCGGTGCTGTTTGGAGATGGGATGATTTCACAGATGGTAGTGGAGTCTAAAGACAGTATAAACATCCCAAATATTAACACGACTGTAATAATTATTCTTGCTACTGATCCACACAGCCTGGATACACACAGGTACAAAGACTGGCACTGAGCTGTAGAAGGAAAGCAAAAGGAAAGCCTTAAATGTAAATGAATAAATAAGGTACACCCAGCAAACCCACTTACCATAATGGGTGATCGTGGGGTTTGCAAGAATCTGAATACACAAAACATTAAATACTAACTAATACTAACGCAGTAACGTCCAAAACGGTACAAAATACATGAATAATGATAATGAGAAGATAATTACATCAAATATAATAGGATCAAAACAGAGGGAGGTTGCAGACAAAATAAAATACTTTATTTAAAGTGTATTTAAGGATTCGTTTTGATGGGGAAAACTTATTCACCAAAGCCATGGAGGTTATAAGGGGGAGTGGTCAGATTTAACACATATGACATAAGCCAGAAAACTACCTGGAGGAGCCGTATGTGTGAAATGTCAACATAAATGTCAGAAACATTTGTGTCAGGCTTTATAGTGCCAGACACTCTTGTATAAAGTTTGGTTCCCGTGTGAACCCATGTGTGAACAGAGCAGGCGATGAATAAATATAAATATAGTGGTGCATGGAACTTTCTGATTGGTCCTACTGTCTGCCTGTTAATTGCAAATTAAATTATCCTTTAAACTGCAGTCACAAGCTTGAGTAAAGCAGCTGTAATCCCACAGTTTTATCTCACCTCTCTCCATGTTGGTCTCCCACTTCTCCCACAATCATATTCCTATAAAAAAAACTAAATACAGATTTATAGATTGCTTACTGTTACGTCTCTTCACGCTATTGATCTCTGATAATGATCCGTTATATTGTAATTTATGCATTTATTTATTTATGGCTTTGCCCCCCAAATTTGAACAAAAAACAATCAGACTTTGATCATGGACTCCCTAATTAGAACACTCAATGTAATGATCTTCCAACTGCATGTAATCCAGTCCAGTTATGCTCAGTAATGCACCGATATGATATGCCATAACATCTAACAGAATAAGAACTAGTGCACAATCATAGGCTTATTATCTATATGATATCATATTACATTCTTATTTTATTTACAGTAGTATCTCAGATCTCGTCATTAATTAGTTCCTACTAATTGACATAAGGAAACTTATAAGCACCATTACCCATTTAAACCAACCAGTCTGCTCTTCTGATCAGCATGACAGAGTGATATCAGCAGTCTTGTCCTCATAAACATTAACCCTGAGGCAGCTACTGTAGATCATCAGTGGAACTGTGTTAGCAGGGCATTTTGTAGGCTGGAATGCATTACTTTTTGTAATAAGGCCACGTTCATGGCTGGGAATGAATCTGTAATTAATTGTAATTCATCTGATCACTCTACACAGTCTAGAGGTAATACAAATTATAAACAATCATGCGGCAGGTTTTGTGAAAAACAAAATGTGTGCCATTCTCAGAGCATTTGACCACGACTGTGAAATAGCGCAGTCATTAAAACTTACGTTATTTTGAAAATCTTGTGTAATTTAGCGAGCCATGGATTGAAGGTGAAAAGTTAAAGCAAAACTCGGAGCGCTAGTGAAGATGCTAATGTTGCCTGTTTTGGCCTTTTGGTTGGCTGTCATTACTAACCATAGTTGGACCCATTTGCGCCAATAATCCAATTCTGTGGATGAAACAATAAGAAGAAACAGAGAAACAGCAAAGATCTTCAATGAGTAAGGGCTGTTGTGATTTCAAATCACTGAATCACTGTCTACTGAATTGTGAATCATAAATCATGCGAGTTGTGCAGCTCATTCAAGTGCAAGCAAGTGTGCCGAGTACCAAGCAAAGGAAAAAAAACAGAGACAAATCTTTCTGGAAAAAATGCACAAATAATCGAATTTGACGAGTTCCGAGGTGGCCGAGAACCCAGGTACAACTCTATATTATTATATTATGTTCATGTGTTAGGGGTGTAACGATGCCAATGCCAATGCCAGCTGCCATTCCATTTCTGAGCACCAGATGGCGCAGTCACACTAACAGACATGCACGTTTCTTTTTGTTTACATTTTTTATTTAAGAAAATTACATTCTTTTTAATTATTATTCTTCAGAAATAAAAATAAACATGATTTAAGACATGGTGAAGCTACAGTAAGAGAAGCAAAAATTGGGATTTCGGCCGCAGAACTGTGCAAATCTACACAAAAACAGAATAAGTCACACAGACGGATTAGGTCAAGTAAAATTAGTTTGCTAATGTATTATGATGTCCTATTAAGTCTTAATAAACAATATTGCACACAAACCAAACATTGTGTGTGTAAGATATTCATTAATAACAAATTTACATGAGTTAATCTATGTAAAACAGTTGGTTACGCACAGTATAACAGCACAAATCTGGGAGCCATGTTGATCTCTGGTTACTTTGTGAAGTTTAGGACCTTATAAATGTGCGAGTCTTTCTCTGTTTACTCTAATTTCATTCTAACCTTTTAGTTCATCCCTATTTCTCAAGTTGTGAAGTCTGTGTGTGAAAAAGATGATTTATATGCTATTGAATTTCAATTTGTTATGTAATTTACGAAGTCTGGCTAAATCCATGCCTTTAACAAATAACATCTGTGTAGCAAATTAGAATGTCTTACAAAGCTGGAGGATGTGCTTCTGTCAGAGCGACTAGCTTGTGCTTATTATGTAGTAATTCTTTTTGTAGTTAGCACAGATTAGCGTTAGATTGATAACATCTTCAGAAAGCAAGGTTTATGTGCAAAGTGTGTGCGGTAGGCTAAAATTGTGTTTCACTGATTTTACAACCTAAACTTGTTCAGTGTACAAAGGCGTTATGCGTACTTGTGTGAATGTGTGTATGCGTACAGAGGAAATTCAGCAAGAGATTTAACACCCCAGGGAGTACAGAGTGTAAAACATAACAAAAGTCTGTGCATTTGCTGCTTTAAATTACCCACAGATATGAGAAAAAAGAAGAAGTCATATTTATTTATAGCGGGTTTTTTTCAGTGGCAAAGCAGCTTTACACTATTATATTATTTCATAGTGTAAATCCCAAATTAAGCAAGCCTAGGGTGACAGTGGCAAGGAAAAACTCCCTGAAAATAAAAGCAAGAAACCTTGGGAGGGACCAAGACTCAAAAAGGGACTCGTCCTTCATGGGTGGCCTAGATGTTCATTGAAATAATTAAGCTGTAGTAACAGTAAAATTAAAGAAATAATACAATTTAAGTTCATAATAACATTTGAATTAGTGCTCAAATGTAAATTAAATAATAATATGTGCATAATGAGATAATTTGAATTTCATTGAGACTGGAATTTGCTCTGTTCCTCTCTATATGTGTGTAAAAGAGTATTTATGGTGTTTAGTCAAAATGACCGAGTTTGGCCATGATGAGGCTTTAACTTAATCATGTATGTGTTGTTGTAGGTGTTCTTTGGGGCTCTTGCCCATTTAGGGCAGTTGGCACTGTGACTGGGGCCTTACCCGCACCATCCTGCCCTCCTCAGGAAAGAGAAAGGAAGAGAGATTTAGGGGTGGGAGGAGTGGAAGGAAAAAAAGAGAGAGGAGCATCTCTACTGCACGATGGCTCTGACAGAGAAACACAAAGTGAAGAGGCAGCGACTGGACAGAATCTGTGAGGGTGAGAGCACGTTTCTTATTTATTCTCTCATGTTCACCATTCCTTCCCCTAACCTAAAAGTGACAAGCATATAGTTTCCTGTGTATGGGTAAGATCCAGAGTAGCAACAGGCAGCATTTCAGTTAATGCTAACAAATCCAAATAATTAAGGTTGCGAATCCCCCAGATTAATCACAGAGCACAGGTTTTCTCGTTGTACCCAGGTTTCCTCTCGGCCAAATTGTACTTTTTGTTGCGCATTTTGTTGATTATTTTTTTAAACCAAAAAAAAAAAATTAAATCTTCGTCCCCCCGCAATTAAAAGAAAATAATAAAAACACTTTTACAATTATAGATAAAATGTCTTATTTCTTTCTCTATTCACTGTTTATCCAAAATGTATAAAAATGTTAAAAGATTATTTAGTGTGCTAAAATGAAAATAAATTTGAAAAAGTGGTAAATGTGCGCATGGGAACATGATTGCATTTTCTGCTGTTCAACAATACCACTGCTGCATCTCCACGATGCTCCTTGTCGCATTTTAGCATTGTGATGCATCGTTACACCCCCAATGTTTGAGTATTTAATGCTTTTATAAAGTTGCTGTGAGACCTGCCTTAGGTTAGAGAGGTGAAACTTCACCCAGTACACAGATAAGAGGCATAACAGCCAACCAGAAAGCCTAGATGAATAAAGTGCAGTAAAAATCCAGTCTAGTTTAATTTCCTCAGATTTCATTTGTGTTTCACCGTCGGTTTATTAAGAGACATAAATGAAGGAAGAAAACAGAAAATGTCAAACTGTAAAGCAGGGACAGCTGATGTGAAATATAAGTTGAATGGTGATGGTGATGTTTATTTTAAGTGACAGACTCAATTCTTTTTCTCCTTTCCTGATTATTTTGAGCCAGAGCTCTTCTAACAGATTTAGAAAGTCTCTGGCAGGTTTTTAATACAATCATGTATGATGAAGCACTCTATCAGACTCCCTTATGTTGCAAAGAAAGATGTGATGATCGTAGATCCACCCAAAGTGGGGACAGAAGGAACCTGTTGAAATGACTGATTTCCTTATATACCACGTACCATTCCATAAATAACAACAGGTCTAGGGTTCAAAACCCACCATGCTACTTCAGAATTTTCTTTATGATTCTCCTCTAATTTACGTCTGCTCCTCCGTTTAAACTCTTTATGCACATTTATTAATTCCACCAATGACGTGACTGTTTGTTTACGTCTTGAACTGTTCATGAGCTGCACAGTTTATCACTACAGCAAAACTGATCTTTAACCTTTTATTGTTTATGATTTATTTTGAGTTGTAACTTGTTCTGACGGCTTTAAACACAACATGAAGATTTGAGAAACATTAAGAAAGGACACATCCCTATATTATATTTTATCTCCTGAAAGGCTATGTGTTTTTCTTAGATTTCAGATACACAAAAGGTTAAGATAAAGAAATGTGTAGATCTGTGACTATTATCAGACATGGAGTCAAGCTTACCATCTAGAGCTGCTCTGTGTTTTTAGAGCCCTATGTTAAGCCAAACTGTTGTAAGTTACCTGTAAGCAAAATAACTGCTATAACACTCACCGATGTATCTTGCAGTCTGAGTTGTGTGTTGAGTTTTAGGAATATGAATCATTGAGATTTATGTTTAATGAGAAGTATGGGCAGGTCTTTTGTGATTTACAAGTTTTGCGTGTTTTTATATAGCCATCTTTTTTCTCAGCTGATGGACAGCTGTGACTAATTTTGGAACGCTCTCTTTAGGTTTTCTGGAACATACGGCTGCCAAAAGAGCCTTGCTATTTGATTGCTAGTACATTATGTCTGTCAGTCAGAAAGCAGCCACTGACTGTGAGATTGTTTGAAAGTACAGCATGACTTATCTCTGGGGTGTTACTAACAAAAGGTGCCTTAATGGAAAGACTCGACTGGAATTGCTGAGGCTCTGAACACATTGTGCTTAGACGCTCACATCACTGGCCAATGTCGATAATACGTAATCAGTTTGTTTTCCCCTGTGTAATAGTTGGGGTGATCCTAAAAACGAAATGCAGTGTAGAGTAAAATATTAACTGCTATATTGAGGTTTGGTAATCTAGCCAACATCTGAATGAACACGACACTACTTTTTAAATAATATATACTAATACTGAATAAAGAAAACAAAAAAGATTTTAAGGAAAAGTCTGTAAGCATTCTATTAAAAAAAGTCTAGGGTTTTCTTCTTTAGTTGTGTGCTGGAACAAATGTAACAAGTAACACAAGCTCAATGTCCCTTCTTTGTCCTCATCTCCCAACCTTCTGTTGGTCCATCTGTATGTTCAGTCTGGCATGGGTACAGCACTCCACCCCTCACGGGATGAGAGAGAAGAGAAAACGCACATCTGATCCAACTGTGAGATCACACTCATGAGATCAGAGTACTGGCCCATTCTCTAAGGGTGGAAAATCCCATCATCTAAAATTTGAGTGGTTTTATCAGGGAACTCAGAAAAATCCTGGTTCTAAATACTTTATTATTCATTATTATACATTATAAAAGCTAATCTACAACTGTTAAAATAAGATGATTAAAATGTAAACAGAGAAGCCAGTACGTGAATAAATGTCACATGCACAGGAAACAGAGTGATGTATGATGATGCAGTACTGTAATGAGACGCTTCCAACATTTCTTTCTCACTATGGATTAAACCATATGCGATTTGTGCACCGCACAATGATCTAACATACATTATATTAACAGGGCGTTGTATTTTCTCCATTAATTATAAGCCTAATGACTTTCAGTTAGACAAAATTCAATAATTTGTAAAATATTTATGTCAGAATTCCTACAGCTAATACAGGAATTCAGGCATACATTTTGATAGTTACAGTTTCAGATGTTTAAATGTGTTGTTACAGTTAAGTTCGAATAACAAAAACAGATGGACAGTAAGAAGTTATTATCTTTACATTCTGAGAATCTTAGCAATGCAGCTGATTATAGTGCTACTATTATTCTGTACTGTTTCCACTTTTCTCTAAGAAACAGCCCTTTTGAACAATAAGCTCTTGTTTAGGACACTGGAGAACTGCAGCATGGGCAGATGTATGGGATTTTACTCGGTTCAGAATTAAGACCATGTGTGTCTCTCTCGAAAGACTCTAGTTATCCTGTTAAAAAAGGCCTGTGGCTTTTCTGTGGCATTTTAATATACTGTACATTCACTTTAATTGTCTCTTATTTCCAAGTTCTCAGTCATGGATTTAATTTACTAAATCATATGAAAGTTTAATTGCCTAACAACTCTGCTTCAGTTGAGGGTACATAAATCCTGCCAGTGCACCCTGTGCCCTGGAAAAGTCTCCCAGTTTTTCATTAAGCAACAGTATTATTGTGGATTGTTTTCCTCCTGGTCATACCTGGACGTCCCCAGCACACTTCAGATGGAAAGTTTCGGTGAGAATTTGGAGTGTGCTGTGTGTGATTCAGTTACTCTCAAGGCTGCTGCACAAATGTAGACTATACACTCTGAGAGGTGTTTGTTATGGTGCAGTCAATAGTCATTGTTTTATGCCCACTTTATGCCCACAGATAAACTGTATATACACCGTGCCTCTACAATACACTGGCAGGATGTTAGAAGGGGCACAATGCACTGGTTGGCAGGCTTTCAGAGGGGGCACATTATTGGACAGGACGGTCATTTTGACAAATTGCCCGCCATCCTGACCTCTTCTCATCTAGGTGTTGGGAGCAGTGGTTTCATGGGGGCACACACATGGCGAACAGGCTCCGGACAGCCCAAACACACCATTATTAGAGAGGATCATTTGATCCACTGACAACCACTCCCGCAGTTTTGTTATCCACCATCCACACACAGGTGGCACCTTCACTACACATCCCTGTCTCCGCATGGACCATTTCCAGGTTTCCATCTTTACATGTCCCACCCATAACATGCCCTGCTACTGACAGCCAACCACTATTACCTACATTCGTGAACATGAAACCTGGACTGCTATGGACTGGAACCGTATAATATTTAACAATTATCCCAGAATCTGTTTGATAATGGAGGGCTCATAGTGAGTGCTGTTGTGGAACTACAATCTTCCCCAAGCACATGTCTCTGGGCACTTGGAGCACGCCATTTTCTACACATAAAGACGCCTGTCAGTCTGTTTGTCAGTTTATAGAATTCCGAATCTACAGATACGTAAAACATTGTAAAGATCAGACTTTGATAGAGCCCACTCATAACCTGATAGTCATCCCATTGCTTGAAATCCCCTTGACTGTAATTTCATCTTCAAATTAACTGCTAATCCTAGAGGTTGTCATGCTTTTTATAAATAAATAAACATGTTTTATTTGTTTCCTGGTGCTTCTCTTTAAGTGCCTTTAGTGATTTCGGACAAATCGCTCGCGAAGGTGGCTATTTTTGGGATGACTTTTTTTATTTATCTACCAGTCTACCTATGCATATTTCTATCTGTCTTCCTTATCTATGCATCTCATTTATCATCTTTAGTCTCTGTCTTTTCACATGACACAGAGAATTTGCATCTGTATGTTTCTTACTTTTTGTTTTCCAGGTTTATATAGTAGAATCAAAAACATTATTAATATTTGGTCAGAATATGTGACAGAGTCTGTGAGGGAGCTTATTAAAATAGTTATGCTGTCTGGTTGCCAGGGAGAGATTCAGCAGCATAATGAATGGAATTTACATCTAACAGACAGCATGGAAATCAGAAGGACCAGGCGGTGTTAAAAATCGAACCTTCTAAACAGTGTAATGTGAAAAAGCAGCCTTGTTGTTTTTCCTCATGTCCATTTGGCTTGTTTATAATACACTGCTCACAAAAATGAAGGGGTATTTCATCATGGGATATTTCATTTTGAAGTCATTTTTGTGAGCAGTATATATTAAGGCTCAGTGTTTAGGTTATTTTGAGGCTATTTTCATGTCCTCGAATGCATATCTGAAATGGAGTACTGTGGCATCAGACTGCCCTTAATCAGTCCTTACTGAGTCTCAAACAAACTCAGGCTCCTCAAACTTAACAATAATAGAATCCCAGAGAAGAAAGGCCTTGCGAAACTAGACAACAAAAGAGGTGAACAGGAAAGCTGAAGGCAGACCTTAAAGCAGCATCTTGCTGAGCATCTACGTGGTTCTTTTTAAACACCCACTCAACGTACTCAGCATGTTCGCCTCTTCCATTAACCACAGGCACAGCTCAGTAACTACCACACTTAGATAAAAAAGTATTCAGTCTAATGAATCACAGCCTACACCTAAAACACTTCCTTCTCATCAGCAAACACACTCTTATACATTAGGGTTGTGATACTGCAAATTCTGTATCCATCCAATAGCAGGAACATACAGTACCAGTACAAACCATGTGCAGGTTAAAACTCAACAAAGTATTTAGCCAAATTAAAAAAAAAGGTTTTTAATTACTGTAATGAACTGAATTCATAGACATGAATTCTGCACAAAAAGTTATATTAGGAAACAGTCAATATTTTAAAATGTACTCTTCTTTCCTTTGGTCTAAGGTTTTTTTGCATTTCTCTGGTTTAAAACAATTTAAAAAAAACTTCAAATATGTTCTTCTTTTTAGATGATAATAATAATAATAATAATAATAACAACAAGAACCTCTACATTTTGGCCATGACAGGTACCCTGGGGCAGGGCTGGGGGCTGGGGCTGGGGGTGGGGGTGCAGGAGCTAAGATAAATTGGCTGGTGCTGAAACATGTAGAGATTAATATGTTAGCAGAAGAATTTTAAACTTGAATGAAGTGATATGAGCTGATTTTTAGAAGGAGCCAGCAATTAATTTAGTAGATACTTAAACAGGCAGATGGTTTTGTTAGGGATCCCAATAAAACAGGAATCTCTGTAGTTTAATCTGTTTTTTTTTTCAGTATCTCAAATTTCCTTCCCTCCTCACTAGAGATGCACCAACTGCAATTTTATAGGTCGATTCAGATTTTTTAAACATATGATTGACTAATTCTGATTTCGGTCTAAGAATTTTAAATCATACCAAAACACTTTTTTTCAACTTTTGATGTAAACTCTGCAACAAAAAAAAAAGAGATATCGCTGGCTAGTGGCTTGTTCCACACATTCAGCCAGTGATGCTGTATTTACCAGGTAAAATGTCACAGCATCAGGTGATCTGGCTTTTGGTGCTTCTATGGGGTGCCAGATTGTTAAAAATCCCTTGGGGGTTGTCCGTATTCTAAGTCATAAAACAGGTTTTGGCAGATTGTGCAGACAATTTTAATTGTTCAGTATCTAAAATAGAATAACTAACTTCAAATGATGTTCGGCACTTTATTATGTCATAATATATATTAATATAAATATCCAGTGAATAATTTCACTCTTCAGTTGCAAACTCCAGCAGCTCTGTCTGTCACTGTCATCATAATCACTGCAGTGCTGAGAATGGGACCTGATCTGTGCTGATGCTGTGGGGGTCCTGACCATTAGAGAACAGTGCAGAGGGGATGTATAAGAGTATGTGGGATTACAAAGTGAATAAATCTAATAAAGTTAGTGTTTATAAATGACCTATTCACATGTAAACATCTGATTATGATCTGCCTGACCAGGGGCCATAAATTAGCTTTGGGTTGATCTCATATTAATTATATAATATGCTTTTGTTCAAAACCGTCTTATATGATAATCATTGTGTATGAATGTCATAGTTTCTTTTTGACATACTTAGTGTATACTGATTGTCTGTTACATGAGCTAAACAAATGATAGGCAGAATCAAATATCCGCTTGTGCAGAAACATGCCATTACATAAATGCCCTTTCATCCTGATGGTAAAATAGCAAAACAAAACAAAATGTTTGTTGTTTGTCACACCGTACAGAAAGTTCCTCCCTCTGGCGATTTGAACCATTCCATTTTACGGAACGGGAGAGGAGCCAGGATGCCGCCAGGCGGCTCACTGGATTAGGCAGCAGTTAGATGCAGTTAAAAGAGGCCACGGAGCAGGTGGGAGGTATTACTGGTATATTTCCTCTTTTCTGTGTGGTAAAATGGGGACCAGTGGTATTATCTTGTTTTGTTTAATTGTTTGATGCTATTGTATGACGGTAGTAAAGTAATATACATATTACTAGTGATTTCTGTTCTATACAGAGTGGTATGAAATAGATGCCATTTTTAAATCATATCTGATATTATATTTAGGTGTCTGGGTGCTTTGTCTTGCCCTTTTTTGCTGCCCCCTCCTTCTATGTTTCCATGGCTGAATAATTTAAGAACTACCTGCCAGTAGGTGGCTACATGATATCATTGCCTGGAGGGAGGGGAATATGCCTACTGTTGATCAGGTGAAAAGATCCCTTATACTGTGCCCTTTTTTCTTTACCTGAAACATGAGAGGTGAAATAAAACCCTTGCTTCTTTTTTTTTCCACACCTCATGCCTTCTTTTGTTCATGGGCAGAATGTAGAGCCATTTTTGTCATCCTCCTAGCAAGATCAAGTCAGGATCGATCAAGAGTTGGTGGGACAAACCTAAGACTTGTTACTATTTCACCATTGCGAAGCGAAGGAACTCTGTCACCTTTGGGGGCGACGGCAAACTTTGGTTTGATCCCCTCCTGCCACCTTGCTCACTGCTCTACCCTGAAGGGGAACAAGAACAGGCTTCCTTTGTCTGCCAAGGCAACATTTACATAGACTGCGACTCTGAAAAGCATGAGGATCTTTCCATGAAGACAAATTCGGTGAAAGCTTCAACCAACAATCAATTTGAGGAAGCCATGGCTGTAAGGGGCACTATTCCTCCTCCTGACTACTACCCGTTTGACACTGCCTTATCTGCTCAGCCACCTGAAGATTTGCAGGGATTTTATAGGGGAAGCCACCAGCTTCTTAGCCGATCAGGCTCGCATTATGGGTTAAGTACAGGAGGGGTCAGATCTTCTTGGGATCAAGGGCACGCCAGGGCTCCTACTCGTGCACCAACACCTGGGCCTGCTCCATCTCTCCCTCCGCCGCCACCTCCTCCTCCTCCTCCACCACCACCTCCACCCACGGCTCATGAGTTAAGCCGTTTGTACAGGGATACACTAGCATTCCCAGAGAGTCAGCGTATTCGCAGTAGGGCTGCCTCTCCTGCCTGTTTTGGGATTGAGCCCACTGCTCAGAGGTTTGTGTCTGATCAGGCCTCTTTTTTGGGCAATTCTGGGTTCAACGACGTAAACGGCCTCCATCTCGACCACCCACCGTCCACCTGTATAGTCATGGATCCTGCACCCACTCCGGTTATGGATGGAAGTGTACCTCGAGTAATGTCGGCGTATGGTGCTGTACCCACTCAGAGACTGTCCTACGATCCTGTCTACGATGCAAGTGGAAGCCTTGTGGCTGCAAATCCAGGTACACTCCCAGCTGGAATCCCAGTCCAGCATCCATCAGCAGCTGTTTCTGTGGACCTAAAGAGGACAGTGGATCCAGCGTTCCTAACTTACTTGCGTACAGAGGGTCTGTCTGAAAGCACCATTACTCTTCTTTTGCAGCAAGGTTTTGATTCGACCTCCATGCTGGCCATGATGGAAGACCATGATATTCGTACCATGGCGCCAAACCTGGGCCAAGCCCGGGTTCTTTCAAGGGTGGTGCTTAATTGCAAAACAGGAGCCACTGGACCTACAGCAATGCGTGGTCGTTCCAACAGTTTTAGCCATCGCAATGACATCTTTACGCAGCCTCAGGGTCTGTCCATGGACTCTCACCTTTTGCAGCAGCCCACAAGTGCTTTGCAAGCTATATCTCCAAGGATGGGTGAGTTTCTGAATCGCAGACCAAGCAGTGCCCCTTCTCAAAACCTGCTAGAAACTGCATACCCAGGAGTACGTTCTCTGGGAGGACTTCCAGTGAATCCAGGGGCATACAGTTCTTCCCTTGCGCAGACGCGACCTTTAGCCATGTACAACCCCCATACTGGTCTGCCTATGTCAAGCAACCCACAGCAACAGCAGCCTGGGGTTCTGGGTACCCCAGGTCTAGCACCCAAAGCCTTCTCCAGCTCTTATACTCCCATGGAGTTGATGAAGAGAGCACCTAGTCTAGCTCATATGCCTACAGTCCAGAGTGCTCATCCCAGTCCCCAGCTATTGAGAAAGGGAGCTGTTTCTGGGGAGACTGCAGTAGTGCCTTCGGCTACCACCATCCAGCCTCAAGCCCTTAACCCGAGCAACCCAAAGATGACACGTCGTACTGGTCCTCCAGTCATTGTTTCTACTATGGCTTCACCAGATACAAGTAAAATAGAACTTTTTTTTCCCTATTTTCTGACCCATTCTGTCATACATATCTTTTCCTGCTTTTATTCTCAAGTTTTAACTTCATGTTCTTTGTGGTATCTTATTAGAGCCTAGAGACTAGATTCAGCTTTTATATCTATCAAAGCTATTTATCGAACATAAAGTGCAAATTTAGGATAAACAATTTCCCTTATTCCTAATATTTTGGTTAATGTTAATCTCAGCGATGTGTTAAACACATATAATGATGTTAGATGTGCAAAGCAGCTTTGACTATTTGCTCTTTTTAGATCTCAGCGTTATTTATTCACTTTGCATTTTGTCTGTTTGAGAGAGCTTGTACCTTTTAATTTCCTCATAAATAAGAGTATAAAATCAGGCATTCACAGTCGAGTTATGATGCAACACTGCACTCATCTTTAAAGCCCGGGCTATGCGAATGCTTTTTAAATGATAATCACATTAGTTCAGCTGCTTCTAGTTAGTGGAGAGATTCAAAACGAATCTGTCTGAGAGAAAAGATGTATAATTAGACTATAAATGTTCAGTTTATTAGTGATTTCCAAGCAACTGACTATGCTTATCAGGGAATGAATGCTGTTTGCGTCGGTATAAATTCCTTACCAGCATTTCTTATTGTGGGGTAAAAATCCCAAGCATTTATTTTTATAGATCCCTAACAGGACAACCCAAATGCTTTTCAGGTACAGTGATTTGCAAGACGTATAACTGATAACTTTTGTCTACTAGTGATAATATAGTAAATAGCAAACATGTTGGAACTCTGTAGTTCTCTTTTGTACAGGTGTAATCAGTCTTAAAACTGTGAAATCTCTTTAGAGTTAATGGGATGCAGAAGGCTCAGGCACATGGTTACATAGGCTTTTACAAGACACAAAAACAGCAATGGATTTGCTGGAGATTAATCGGAATGTCAATGAAAAACATGCATTTGAGGGAGAAGAAAATAACTGCTGAGAAAGTAGAGCTTTGAGTTGAGAATGAAAGCCTTTGATTGTATTTCTTTCAATGAATACTGGCACCATGTTTCTAAATCATAATTGTGAAATAGTGATTTACAATCGTAACTGAGCTCTTTCCCAGACAGACAGGTGCATAAAAATAATTTCTGCCACAAGTTAATTCATGTAGTCATTAAATAGCCTCTGCACTAAAGTGTGTTACAATGAAGAAAGGACGAAAAGATGTAGATATCAAGCTAAAAGATCGTTTTAAAATGTGTCCATATTTGGTGGGTAAGACCACAAATTACGTCCTGACTTAGTATTTGCCAAAGATCAATAATATATTACAAAATACAGCTCATGCAATATTGTTAGCAAGTTATTAAGAATAACAGCGTAATTGTGGTGAAAAGCTTTTGAATCCTTTAGCATTGTCTATAGATCTACTTCATTATGACCTAAACCTTCATCAGATCGATTCAAATGTTTTACTTGGGTTCTTACAAATCTGTGTAAAAAAACTGTGTGAAGGTACACATACTTTTGTTACTTACAGATATGCAAAATTGGATCATTTTATTGGTGCATGGATCACCTTTATCTATTTTACTATACTTATACTAAACTATATATATATATATTTACTAGTATATATGTTAGTATTCATATTTTAGTATTGTTTAGTATTATTTGGGTGGCTCACAGGGTAGCAGCGCTGCCTCACATTAAGAAGGTCCTGGGTTCAATCCCAGGCTGGGTCCTTTCTGTGTGGGTTTACTCTGGGTACTCCGGTTTCCTCCCACAGTTTAAAGACGTGTTAAGTTATTGATTAATCTAATCATCTAATCTCTCTCTTTCTCTTTCTCTCTCTCTCTCTCTCTCTCTCTATATATATATATATATATATATATATAACTAGTGGTGATACAATCGTGTGTGTGTGTTGCTGAAATGGCCACTGATGGCGATAACTACATTACCAAACCAAATAAACAAACAAACTTTATAATTTGTGCTCATTTTTTATCTTAAAGCTAAATTTCCTTTATTTTCATGTAACACTAATCCTGAATATTAGAAATGTCTGCAAATTGGAATAAACTGCCTGCTGATCATGGCAAGCTCTTAAATAAATAATGAATAATTACACAATCCTTTAAAAGGAATCATTTATGGGTGAATTACTCAGACAAAACATCATTTAAGCAAAGCAAAAATGCAGTTAAGTAAACTCAGGTGTCTGAATTTTAAATCACACTATATGGGTTTGTTATATATCACATTAGATGTGATGGTAACAGTAAGCTAAATGGCCATGTATTAATGTTATATAAATATATATAATATTATATACTGTAAGGGTAATTCACAAATATTTTTTTGTATAAATGTTACATGTAAAATTATGTAGAAAGTATTATTGTATAGGTTCCAATCTCAATATATCTCATTCAGATTAATCTTTTTAAACGCAAGTGCATTTAGTTTGTTTCATTTATTTGTGTTTATTCTTTCCAGTCTTAGTCCATGTAAGTGCTAGCCTTCTGCATACACAACCTTCTTCCTTTTCCTTCTCTTCTTTTCTTATTTTAAAATTCCACTTTTGTT